>JADLZK010007543.1:465000-713460 GCA_015847255.1 Hyparrhenia diplandra
CCGTTTCCATCAGGCTACACGCAGCTTTCATGAAGGTACGGAGCACCTTGTGAAGACTTGAAGATCCTATCTCTTTGTGTGCGTGCAGATCCAGACGATTTGATGATGCCGACGACGCTTTGCAAGGTGCCATCAGATGGTGAGGGAGAGATATGCAAGAAATTCCCTCCGTGATGCGTTTGATAAAAGAATCTGGCACATCATTCTCATTAGCTTGCTTTTGTGAAAAGCCTGACAACATATGTAGCATGATTAGATTATTTCTCTGAGCCATTGACCTAACTTGTTCAGTTCAAAAAGTATGTGCATATACTCTCTTCACAAATTAGTATGTATATATACACTCCAAATAAAAAGTATGTGTATATACTCGTCTCAAATTAGTATGTATACATACACTCCAATTCAAAAGTATGTATTTATATATATACTGTCTCAAATTAGTATGTATACATACACTCCAATTCAAAACGTATGTATGTATATACTCTTCTCAAATTAGTACGTGCATATACACTCCAATTCAAAAAGTATGTGTATATACTCTTCTCAAATTATAGTATGTATATATACACTCCAATTCAAAGTATGTGTTTATACTATTCTCAAATTAGTATCAGTATGTATATATGCACTCCCATTCAAAATGTATGTGTATATACTTCCTTCCAAAAATATGAACGCACATGCACCAGCGGGCCACACAGAATTTTTTTAAACGCATCCGATCGGCTACGAGCAGATTCAAAAGTATATGTATTCAAAAAAGAATTTATGACACTCCATCATAAAAGTATATACATGTAAGTATGTGTAAATACTCTCCAAAAGGATTACATGTACATATACTTCATTTAAAAACTTATGTGTGCCGCACACAGCACGAGAACCAGGACCAACGAGAATCACGACGTCATTAATTCAGGTTGTTGCATGCATGCGGCTTGCCTAATTGGATCTTCCCGATATCCACTAAACAGTAGTCCACGGACTGCCTGGCAAATGGCTCTTTGTGGCGTGTGTACTCGTAGGTGGGTGTAGTTACTGCGGGTGTATAGAAAATGCACCCTATATATATATATATATATATAGAACTATTAGGCTGTCGCTGGCTACAGAATCATATATTTTGTAGCCAGGCCGTCCGACCGAGCGGCACAGCGCCCTTGTTCCACCAAACCAATTTGATCGGCTGGTTCGTGAGCCAATCCAAACATTTTGGCTCGGCTGCAATCCACCGTCATGCGGCTCCCAATTTTATTAGTAATATTAATATTAATAATAATCCCTAGAATTACGTCATCATTTTTTGTTTTCATCCACAAAAATGCCCCCATCCGGATCTGAGGATGGCAGCGGCGCCTCCTCATTCCCCACCGGCGGGAGCGCCTCCTTCCTCACCGGCAGCCGCGGATGGTTTTCCCCATGGCGGCGGGGCCTCCTCCTTCCAATCGGCGGCCGCGGCGGCTCCTCCACCATGCGCCCCTGCCTCACGCAGATGCAGGCTGGCGTCGGCGCGGCTCAACCCTCGCGCACAGGGCGCACCGGTGGCGACGCTAACTGCCTCACTCGGATAGCGATCCCGGCGGAGGAGCGACCTCCTCTCGTGGTTGGAGGCCCGACCGTGCGACTCACCCTTCCAGTTCAGCGAGCAATGTAGCAACGATCCCTGAGTTGAGACATCCATCCATCTAGGCCGGGGACACAACGCCTGAGGTTAGTAGCTGCAAAAATCATTTGTACTCATTCAATCCCGAGGCCATATATGTGGATTAGGTAATTGATTTTCCTTTGATGAACATTACTGCCTTGTTGCTTAGGCACGCCTCTGGCGATGGCCTCGTCCCGGTCATCGGATCGCCTGCAGCTGCTCCCTCTGGAGATTTATCTGAAACTTGCCGAACTGCAGGAGCAGACCATGGCCGGCCAATTGTGACTAATTCCCAATTTTCTTGGTAACTAATCACTTTGGCATTGTTTATTTTTCTACTCACCTTATTGGCAGATTGTAATTTTTGTTTTATTATTCAATAGATAGATCTGTCGGTCACCTGAGCATCCATTCACATCCATCCCAACACAGGGTGCTGCGGTGAGCAACCCTAAATTTACTGACCTCCTTGTGATTACGTGTGAGGATGTGGTAGTTTGGAAGTACTCATGTCATCTTTTTAGTATCAAGTACTCAGTCATCTAAATGCCACTTTTTACAACAGGTTGCAGTGCTTTTTAGTTGGATCATACTATGTCTATGTGCCTGGATCATGTTGTACCGTAGACCAATGTCACAATTTAAATATTCCAGGATTTTTTTTGCTGACAATACATTTTAAATTTTATTTGTTATATCATAGTAAAAAATTGATATCTTTTTTTTTTTCTGATCTCTTAACTTAGATTCATGTTATGATACTTCTATATATTCACTGTACAAAATTCTCATAAATCATATAGACCAATCATCTAGTAACCAATTTTGCTTGATGGTTACTTCATTTGGTTAACCAAATGACTATCAAAATTGATTCTCGTAAATCACATACATCAATCTTCCAGAAACAATGTTTCCTTATGGTAACTTTCTCTGATTAACCCAATTGTTGATTAAAATATCACTGGTAAGCTGCTATAGTAAATAATTCTATGCATATATCAAAATTCTCGTAAACGTTGTTCAAATCTAAAGATGGAAAAGGACAACCATGATTTTCCTGAACTTGTTGCTAACTGATGGGTGGTTTTGCCATTGAGATTCAGACTACTGATTGAGACCCACATTTAGCTACTTGATTAGGAGTGTCATTGACCCTCACAGTATTTTTGGTCTCGTTGTGGTCCATCTAAGTAATCAGGATCAGATTCGGCAACACTTATTCCAATATTTGGTATATGTCTGCAATCCATGACCCATGGTGAATCCTTTCTTTGATGTTCACCTGAAAGTTGCTGACATGGCGATTGGAATGCTGCTTTTCTTTCTCAGTCATGCTCGAGTTTGAACCTGTATTCCTTCAACCTTTCAATATACCATATGAAAACCAGGGCTGTCTTATTGTATTTTTCTGTATAAATTATGTCTTTCTGTATATGTGTTTGTCTTTGTTAGATCGATGATCTATTCTGGTATTCAAGTGTTGTAAGTATATTGTGGTAAGTTAGTGTCGACACTATAGTAACTAGTTACTTGAAATTGCTTGATGTCAAATTGTGGTAACTTTCCATCCTAATCACCGTCTTGGAACATTCGAAATATTGAAATTGTCTTATGGTAAACAGGTTTTAACCTTGTAGTAACTTTATTCGAAATTTGCTTCATATTAAATTGTGGTAACTTCCCATCCTAATTACCGTCTTGGGATATTTCAAAATATCGTAACTATTTTTTACTGTAGATTGGTCTCGTTAAATTTAGATGTAGTCAGCTCCTATTCATACCAAGGATGACATGGCAACTCAGGCACGCTTGTGAAATTCTATTTTTAACTATGCATAGTACATTTCAGCGTATACTGATCTGCAAAGGGCTTTATATACAATTGATACTATGGTTCCTTGGTGCTTCATTTCCTTTTTTTTCCTGAATAGATCATTTACATTTTCATGACCTCAATAATTCATACTCTCATTTTTGCTTGTTGAACTGAGCATTGCCTCTTGTGGTTTATTTTCTTGTGGTTTCAGGTGATCAGACCTCCTGGGAAATTATAACGTGGCATCCATGTGTTTCAGGCATGATGGATCCAACTCATATTGACTACTAGTTAGGCAGGGATGATAGCCAACCTTGTTCTCCTGACGCTCCAGCTCCCCAGTGTGTTCTGTACCTCATATCATGTATCTACCTGTAATCTTTGGAGGAGGATGTCCCTGCTTGCCACCACTTTCTAACCCTGTTAGTTCTTGTCTAAATCTGCTGAAGGCTTTGCCACCGTTAGCTCTATATCATAGCTGAAATTCGACATCAGCATGCAGATTCAGCATCATTGGGACGAGGAGCCGAGCGAGTCCTCGCCGCCGCAGTCGCCCCGTCCTTGCTGACCGCAGCCGACGCTTGGCCGCCAATCTTCTGCCATTCTTCCCAGCGTTGCGCCGGTGCGCCTCTGCCGGAGGAGATGGTGTTGTCGACACAGATTGCGGAGGCGGCGAAAGACGTCTGGCGCCACGGCGTGGCTCAAGCGTCCCCTGGCGTCGAGCTCGGCGGTGGCCTTGCCGGAGCGGGTGCGGGACGGGAGGAACGCAGCATGCTAGCTCATCGTCCGTAGAATTCTTGAAAATATTTATGGGTGAAAATTCTAGTGAATATTTTTAGTATTGTTGTAACTTGTAACCAGAATTCTCGTAAACATCATGTAACTTATGCTGAAATCATTCACGTTAGTTTTTGTCGTCAACCATAATTAAAATTTTTGTAACCACTTATATCCCCATTTTGTATTTTTGTAAATACTTAATGCAAATTCTCGTAAACATTTGTGCAAATTCTCGTAAACATCCGTTACAGATTCTCGTAAATATACTTGATAGAGATTGTCGTAAATATTTCTTGTTGTGATTCTCGTAACCAAAGTAAAAAATGTACCCACGCACACCATGGACTGCATGCCACAGTAATTAATTACTAAGCGTGACACATGCAGGGACTGCATGCGACGGTAATTAATGATTAGAGCCCGATCGGAATTACCGATCCAATTATGACCGTGCGCCTGCATGGGTAGTGCTCGCGGTCGGTCTGGCCTGGCTACAGAATATTACATTCTATAGCTAACTACAGACTATACTCTCCCTATATATATATATATATATATATATATATATACTGTATGTATATACTACACCTGGGTGCATTCCCTATACATAATGTGCCCAGGCCAACCAACAAGCCAGGGTGCACCTGGTCTGAGTCGACCTCGCGCACCAGCCGCACCTGGTTCGTCCGAACCGCATCGAGGCTTCACCGCGTGCGGCCCTCCGGAGCACGGTCCAACAACTGGAGCGCCGCGGCCGCTCCCTGGATGGCGCTCCCTCCCACGACGGCTTCACCTTGTCTCCCCTACGATAGATGATGGACCCTGCGCTTGATCTAGCAGAAGGCGGGCGCTGTCGCCGTCGTCGATTCCATCGGTTCCCCCGCCTCCTCGACTCCTCGCCTTTCACGACTCCGCTCTGGATCTTGGGGGTGCGGGCGATGATGGAGGAGGAGAACGGGGTGCAGCGGTGGCTCATCGACATCAGTAGCTGGCGCCCCTCCCTCCCAGTTCGACGTTGCAGCCGCCCTCCTACCGCCGCACGAGCGCCCCGCCATCGCCAGGTACCTTATCTGCTGCTGCGCCCAAGCTGTCCGTCCTCCGTCCTCACCTATCCCTTCGTCTGATGATCGGAGCTTCACAAATTCACTGTTGCTCGCGCAACCATTTTTCACACAGTGCAGTTAGCTTGGCATCGAATTGAGCTCCTTTTATGCGTGCGTGCGCTTGCATTTTCGTGAAAGAGGACGACAGGAAGCGGGCGCTCGTCAGTCGTTTGATGCAGTACTCGCTCGTCCACCACATTCTCTACATCCTGTTTCACCATATCAACATATGCTGCACAACCGAGGGAAACCGTACATAGTATGTACTATCTGTCAACTTCTCCTTAATTCCATGGTATTTGCAAATGCAATCGGCATCACCCCTGCAAGTTTGTCAGAATAACTGGATTGATTCATCTTGCAGCAGAATAACTGTTCAGACTTCGTGAACTTCAACTTCAGCACCTCAAACCAGGGGACTACGTTGGCATTGCATCCAAGCCGCTATGCCTTGTTGGCTGCTATGCATCGTATCTGTTTCTGAGCTGCAGGGAGAAACCGCCGTAGAATTTGTCAGCAACTTCTGTCATACCTCACTGACCATAAGTGGAACTGCATCCTTAGTGCTGGCACTCCCAGGGACGTGCTGACAGAGTTCTACAGGTACAATGTTTCATTCCAGGATTTCTTGGTAGATCATTAGATGACATATGCATTCACAGAATCAGCAGTTCAGTCACGGTATATTGCCTCGTACATGTTGGGAGCTAAAACATCTATTCGTGGATCCTGAAAATCATCTATGCAAGTTATTTATTTTGCCATTCTGCAGTCTGAAAATTTTAATAGTTCGTTGCCCTTGATATATCAGACAGTTTTGTAGGTCTATTTTTGTTACTGACAATTTTGTTCTTTGCTTCTTCTTTATACAAAACCATTGCAGTAAATATACAAGATGAATGCTTTAACGATAACTCACTAGCAGCGAGTTATGTCCAAATGTTTCTACAAATGGCTTAACTCATGTGTAGCTAGAGAATAATTGTTCCTGCAAATAGTTTGACTATATAGAGTCAGGTTTGCTAGCCCAAACTTTCTGTTATGATGGCAAAACATATGAATGGAATGGACTTGTGCCACCAGCAAAGTATCATGGGTAAGGTATGTTCACTGACAACACATAAGTAGAAGCATCTTTCTCCATTTTGTAGCCGGTTACTCTTGTCATAAATTAGAATGCAACAGATTAAAATTTTCAACCCAAAGTAGTTCCCATGCGTTGTATTTCAACTCAAAATTACAACTTGGAATGTTTACTCTTTTTTTTTTTTTTTTTTTTTTGAGCATACTTGGAATGTTTACTCATGTTCTGCATCTGGTCAAAAATACAAGTGTCGTTTGGATAGCACGTGGAGTCTTGGATATCTATTGCTTTTATTAATGATATGTTACAGGTAGATGATTAATGATATCAATTATCCATAGGACTTGTTATTGCTTTTATTGCCCTTGGAGTACATCGTGTGATGCCTGTTGCGAACTGCACTTGTAGTGGCTAAGGTCCCGGCAGAAGGTGCGCAGGGAGGACATGGAGGCTGACTCCTGTGAGCTCGTGTGCTGCCTTAGTGAGGATGACCTGAATTCTCATAGCGATGCGATGAGGCGACAATTTGTTGCCAGCATTATTATCCTAGTTGTAAGTGTTCTTGTTGCAACTAGAGGAAGCGAGGGGTGTAACTGTTCCAATTGTAACTACATTATTATCCTAGTTGCAATTATGATGGTGTCTCCTAGTTGCAATGGATTTCTAGTGTAGTGCTGGATATTTTTCTAGTTGCATCTTGAGGGAAGCGACTATTTGTAATTTCTACGTCGTGTGATTGGGCCACTCCATTGTTGCAAAGTGGTATTTTTATCAGCCCCCTGTTGTCGCAACTGTGGTCATTACCTTCTTGCAAATGGTGATTAACCAGGTTGTAATTTGGAATTTGTGTTGCATTTTTTAAAAAAAAGTTTTTTGCAAATACTGACCGAGACTAAGCAAGGAGGAAAGATTAGTAACATGGAAATTAACATAGTTGCAATCGTGCCATTTTCATTGTTGCAACGTTGGGCCACTCCATTGTTGCAAACGGCAATTTACCAGCCCCGTTGTCGCAAATCTGCGGTCATCATCATGTTGCAAATGGCTATTAACCAGGTTGCAATTTGCGTTTTGTGTTGCATTTTTAGAGAAGGGGGTTTTTGCAAATCTTGACCGAGACTAAGCGAGTGAAATCTCATGTTTGGTTTTGGAAATTGATGACACCTTGTTATGCTAATCCTTTGCTCTAAGTGTGACTTAAGAGATAGGATTGCATGGATGATGTGGAGCATGATGATCATGAACATGGACGTTGATGATGGATCGTCAAGCTCGATTGTCGGTTTGGAAAGGACCCGAAGATCAAGGCAAAGGTATAACTTGATAGGGTTTTCTTTCGGTGATCAAGGCATTATAGAGAGTGTGATCACATTTAGGATAGATGGCCGACTGTCAAGAGGGAATGCCACGGCTAATCCAATGACAAGTGCCTCTAGGTCCAATTGACTTGCATATTGCATTTAGGATATGAGAGCACTAACTTCGTTCTTGCCTATTCGATCGCGATACGCTAACATACATGATATTGAGATCATCTTCGACATGTTGGCATCTTATGGCAAGAGGCGAAGCAAGGTTGAAGCAAAGGCGACAACAAGATGATGATTCACGCAGAAATGGCGACCGGAACCACCGACCAGACGCTGGACCGGACACGGTCCTTTGACCAGGACCGTCCGGCCAGCCGGTTCCGTCAATCACGAGAGCACCGCATTTGGGCTCAGTTCGAGGCTTCGACCGGACGCATGGATGGAGAGTCCGGTCACCACCGGAAGCATGGACCGGACGCTCGGAGCTCGTTGTCAGCAGGGGGCCAGAAGACTTGTCAGTTCTGACCGGACGCTGGACCGGACGCGCTGGTGAGTCCGGTCGGTGCGTCTGGTCAACGCGCAGAAATCCCCTTTTGAAGACCAACGGCTCTATTTCTTGGGAGGCTCTATATATACTTGGATGGCCGGTTACTAGAGCTCTCTCTTGCACATTTGAACACTCCTACACTCTTGTGAGCTTGATATACTCCCCTCCACTCATCTCTTCATCCAAACTTCGAATCTTTGGTAAGATTGAGAGAGATAGAAGTGCATTTGCTTGTTGCTTGCATCTAGAGGCACTTCATCCTTGGAGGAGCTGCGGGATTGTGTTTCTCTTGGGAGTTTGCTTGGTTCCCTAGCGGCTTGGAGGTTGAGGAGGTGTTGAGCTCGATTGGAGCTTGTTCGAGGGCACACCGGTGGACTTGTGAGGGGTCGTTCCTTACCCCGCGGGAGATTCGCGAAAGGAGCACTAGTGGATTGCTCGTGGCTTGTGGATCCCCTCTAGTGATTATTTCATTGAGCTCCCACCGTGGGATTTGGCACCGGCCATTAAGCTTGTGGAACATCTAGTGGGTTTATCGCCACAACGGGGACCAGCGTGCCGGCAAGCACGTGAACCTCGGTGAAAAATCATCGTGTCTCTTGTCTTGTGCTCGTTGGAGATTTCACATTATACACGGTGATTGGTGACAACCTCGACACTACAACGGTGGTATTGTATCCTAGTCCACTTGCCTTACTTTCACTAGTTAGCTTGTGTAGTTTGATGAGTTTGCTTAGCCTTATTATCTCCTAGTTGTAGAATTAGCTAGTGTAACTTGATCACCTAGGAGTAACCTCGCAACCTAGCCATTGTGTGCATCTAGAGATTATAGAATTGCTAGAATTGCTAGGAGGCTTGCATAGCTAGTGTGAAGCATTGCTTTATTGCTACGCCATCTTATTTACTAATCGCCTTGTTTAGTGTTGTTGCAAGAATTTTTAATAGACTATTCACCCCCCTCTAGCCATTAGGACCTTTCAAGTGGTATCAGAGCCGAGGCACCATTTTTATAGGGCTTAACAACCTACGGTGACAAAATGGCATTGAGTTTGCATATCAACAACACCAAGAAGGCGCCACCCTTCGATGGCACCAACTTTGCCTATTGAAAGGTGAAGATGACCGCACACCTCAAGTCAATCAATAGAGAAGTGTGGATTGTAACCGAGAAGAAGTTTGAGGTTGCAAAAGAGGATGCACCAACACCGGTTGAAGAAAAGAAACTTCAAGCCAATGACATTGCCGTGAGTGCTTTTCATGAGGCATTCAATGACCGGGTGTTTGAGCAAGTGAAGTCACTCACCGTTGCTCATGAAATTTGGAAGAAGCTAGAAGCGTGCTATGAGGGCACCGAAGGCGTCAAGCAAGCAAAGGCCTATATCAAGCTTGAGCAATTCAATAGCTTCAAGATGGAAGATGATGAGAGTGTGCCGGAAATGTTTCACCGCATGCAAGTGTTGGTGAATGATCTTAATGCTCTTGGAGAGGAGATCAAGGACAAGACCTTCAATATGAAGTTCTTGAGGTGCTTACCAGAGAGGTTTGGGATGTTCATCACCGTGCTTGTGAGAACAAACTTGAAGGATTTGACTCCCAACCAATTACTTGATGAGGTCATGACTGATGACTCATATAGAGATGACAAGAAGAAGCAAGAGCTCATCAACAAGGCAAACAAGAAGAAGGACAAGGATGATGATGACAAGAAGGATGATAAGAAGGGTTTGGCACTCAAGGCAAGCTCATCATCCAAGGGCAAGTCCAAGAAGGAGGAGTCAAGTGATGAAGAGGAAGGCACTTCTAGTAGTGGAAGTGAACTTGATGAACACATGGCTCTCTTTGTGAAGAAGTTGGGCAAATATGTCAAGAAGAGCTACATCTCCAAGAAGAAGAAGCACTCTTCCAAGAAGAAAGATGGCAAGAATGAAGGCAACATGAAGTGCTTTAGATGCCATGATGATTGTCATCTAATTGCCAAGTGCCCATATGATAGTGAAGATGAAAAGGGCATCAAGAAGGCAAGGAAGAAGAATGACAAGAAGAATGAGAAGAATGACAAGCCAAAGAAGAAGAATGAGGCCCATGTGGCTACTTGGGATAGTGATGCTTCATCCTCTTCAAGTGATGAAGAAGAGGATAAGAAGAGCAAGAAGAAGGGACAAGCTCATGTTGCTATGCATGAGAGGATTTCTCTATTTGACACACCTTCTTCATGCTTCATGGCTAAGGCCACCAAGGTACAATCTATCACTCAAAATGATGATGATGCTAGTAGTAGTGATAGTGATAGTGATGATGAGGAGCCAACACATACCGTGGCGGAGCAACAAGTCATGCTTGATGATTGCATTGATATGTACAAGGAAAGTAGAAAGGAATGCAAGGGGTTGATTAAAGAGAGAAACACCCTTAAGCAACAACTTGATGAGCTTAGGGCATCTTATGAGAGTCTAAAGGTAGACCATAAGAAGCTTGAAAAGTCTCACTCCAAGCTTGAGAAAGCTCATTCCTCGCTTATTAATGAGAAGGAATGCATGAGCATGCATGGGGCAAAGGTAGTTACTTGTGATGCTAGCATATCTTGTGATATTCTTGTTGACCCTTTGCCTAGTTCTTCATATGTTGCTCCTACATTTGTTGCTCCTTCATGTGTTGCTTCTACTAGTACTTCTAGCACATCTACTTCTAGTGATGCAACTTGCAATGCCATACTCTTAAATGAGAATGCAAATTTGAAGGATGAGGTAAAGAAGCTCAATCATGCCTTAGCTAAGGCTTATGGTGGTGAGGACCGCTTGCTTATGTGCTTGGGTAGCCAAAGAGCATCTCTCTACAAAGAGGGTTTGGGCTATATCCCCAAGAAAGGCAAGGCCGCCTTCGTTAGTCACAAAACAAGCTTTGTGAAGAACAATGGTAGCTATTGCAAAGTTTGCAAGCAAGTTGGTCATGTAGAGCAAAAATGCATGAACAAGAGGACCAATGTTTCTTTCATCAAGCTTGACAATTTCTATATGCTTGTGAAGAAAGACAGTGGTGTTTGTGCTAGGTTCATTGGTGCACCATGGATGGGCTCAAGGAAGAAAGCCATTTGGGTACCAAAGACCTTGGTGACTAACCTTGAAGGACCCAAGCAAGTTTGGGTACCTAAGAAGAATTGATTTCTTTTTGTAGGTCAATTATCGTGCCGGAGGAGAGCATTGGATAATGGATAGTGGGTGCACTCAACACGTGACCGGGGATTCTCATATGTTCAAGTCTATTAGCATCAAGGGCATTGATGAGTATGAATCAATCACATTTGGCAATGACAAGAAAGGAAATGTTTTGGGGCTTGGAAAGATTGCTATCACACAAGAGAAGAGCTTATCCAAAGTGTTGCTAGTTGACAATCTTGATTATAACCTCTTGTCGGTCTCTCAACTTTGTGATCTTGGCTACAAATGCATATTCAGTAGTCAAGAAGTTGAAGCGGTTAGTGGTGATGGTGCAAACATGATCTTCAAGGGATATAGATATGGTGATCTCTATCTAGTGGACTTCAAGTCAAAAGAAGCCAAGTTGACAACATGTCTTCTCTCAAAGGCTAGTAAAGGTTGGTTGTGGCATAGAAGGCTTGGTCATGTTGGGATGAAGCAATTGAACAAATTGATGAAGCATGATTTGGTTAGAGGCTTGAGTGATGTCACATTTGAGAAGGACAAACCTTGTGGTGCTTGTCAAGCCGGGAAGCAACATGGAAATACACATCCATCCAAGAGCACAATGAGTACAAGCAAGGCATTTGAGTTGTTGCACATGGACTTGTTTGGGCCAACAACATACACAAGCATTGGTGGCATCAAGTATGGTTTTGTCATAGTTGATGACTACACTAGATACACTTGGGTGTTCTTTCTTCATGACAAGAGTGATGTGTTTGAGCTATTCAAGACCTTTGTCAAGAGATGCCAAAATGAGTTTGAAACATCCAGCAAGAAGATTAGAAGTGACAATGGGAGTGAATTCAAGAACACAAGAATTGAAGAGTTGTGTGATGAGCTAGGAATTGGACATCAATTCTCACCAACCTACACTCCACAATCCAATGGTGTAGTTGAGAGGAAGAATAGAACCTTGATTGAAATGGCAAGATCAATGCTTAGTGAATACAATGTTAGCCATTCCTTTTGGGCCGAAGCAATCAATATGGCTTGCTATTGTAGCAACCGCCTATATTGCCATGGTATGCTTGGGAAGACACCTTATGAATTGTTGAATGGAAGGAAGCCCAACATTGGTTACTTTAGAGTCTTTGGATGCAAATGCTACATTCTCAAAAAAGGCACAAGATTGGGCAAGTTTGACAAGAAATGTGATGAAGGTTTCCTAGTTGGATATTCAGCCACAAGCAAAGCTTATAGAGTATGGAACTTGGGTAGTGGTCAACTTGAAGAAGTTTATGATGTTGAATTTGATGAAACCCAAGGCTCTCAAAGTGGTGTTGAAAACCATGATGATGTGAGTGGTTCCAACTTAGAGAATGCTATGAGGAACATGGACATTGGAGACATTAGGCCAAGACAAATTGATGAGGATGACATTGCTCCATTGCCTACCCCTACGGTTGAGATAGAGACAAATGAAGCAAGCACTAGTGGTTCTCAAGGTGAAGATCAAGATCAACAAGCTAGTACATCATCTCATCCTAGTCATCAAGTGCAAGTGATGCAACCTTCAACCATAGCAAGAGATCATCCACTAGATCAAATTGTTGGTGACATTAATAGTGGAGTGATTACAAGAGGAAGATTGGCTTCATTTTGTGCTCACCATGCCTTTGTGTCTCAAGAAGAACCAAAGAACATTGAGAAGGCATTGGAAAAGGAAGATTGGATCAATGCAATGCATGAAGAGCTAAACAACTTCAAGAGGAATGATGTTTGGGAGTTGGTGGAAAGGCCAAAAGACTACAATGTGATTGGAACCAAGTGGGTCTTCAAGAATAAGCAAGATGAAGATGGAATTGTGGTTAGAAACAAGGCAAGACTAGTAGCTCAAGGGTACACACAAGTAGAGGGTCTTGACTTTGGAGAAACCTATGCTCCGGTTGCAAGATTGGAAGCAATAAGAATCTTGCTAGCTTATGCATGTGCTCATGATGTCAAGTTATATCAAATGGATGTGAAGAGTGCATTCTTGAGTGGCTTCATCAATGAATTGGTATATGTTGAACAACCACCGGGCTTTGAAGATGAAAAGTATCCCAACCATGTCTACAAGTTGAAAAAGGCTTTGTATGGATTGAAACAAGCACCTAGAGCATGGTATGAGAGGTTGAGAGATTTTCTCCTCTCTAAAGGGTTCAAGATGGGAAAGGTGGACACCACTCTCTTCACCAAGAAGATTGGACAAGACTTGTTTGTGTTGCAAATCTATGTTGATGATATCATATTTGTTGACACAAAAAGTGCCTCTTGTGCCTCACACACTGACAAGCCGAACTAGCTAGCTTAACTCGGGTGCCCGGGTGTCTTGAGCCGGTGCGTGCCAGTCAATTTGACCTGTAAATTGACAAGGAGATAAACGTGAGATCTGGAACATGCTTGGTGAGACCAAGACAGTTCCGCATGTACGGCCCTGAAGCCACTTGCAATGACATATAGCTATAGAAGCTATCTGTCCACGGGTTTATGAATGCATTCGGCAAGTATGTACAAGATATGAGGTAATAACAGTTACCGAATGAACATAAGAAGACATGTTTGAACAAGTAAATCGATCATCAAGATATAATATCATAAAGCTTTATTGCATAGATCGAATCAGTTGACAACATGTTACATAAAGCAGGTAAATCATAAATATAAATCTAATCTAAATAACACATGCATAGGTTTCACCCAACTAGTCTGCCGCACGTCTAGTTTTCCTAAACCCGTCCAGCTTAAACCCCTCACAAGCTAATCCACCGCATGATACGGCACGCTACATGCATCTAAACCACTTCTCACAACTAGATCAATCCACCGCATGATACAATCTAACAATGACAAGCTAAAAAGCATGCATACATCTAAATAGATCTACAAATACTCATTACTCGTTGAGGTGTATATGCATAAACAGTAAAATACACATGTAAGTTTTAATCTAAAGGTAAAGACAGGGATCTATTCTTATTAGTCCGCCGCACGACTAACCATCCTAAATCCTTTTCATCCTAACAGCAATCCATCGCATGATACACCGCAACAAGCTAATCCACCGCATGATACGGCTTGCCCGACTAGACACTAACAAAGTAGATAAACTTACACATGCAAGCTACACATAGATGCATAATCGTAGACTCGCAAGCTTGCCGAATCGGGATCCATGAAGAAGGAACTCATACGCGAAAAACCTTAGCTCTTTGCACGACTTATGACTAAACGTATACGAACCCACAACATGTAACAACTTAGATGGATCTAAGCTCGGCTATGAGAAGCAAAATAGATCTATTGACATGGCAAGATGAATACCCAAAGCATTGATGACAACTAGATCTAATAAAAGATAAAGCCGAACCCTATCAATCTAAATTGGGCAAAAAGTGTGTGCAATCATAATAAAATAAATAAGTAAAAACATGCACCACGTGGTAACTTAATGAATTCACTAGATTTGCCAAATCTAATGAAGCCGATAACTAGCTCCAAGCTAGACCTTAGCCCGCCGCACGACTCATGATCTAACAAAGAACCCTCCCGTTCCATAACCTAAATCCGCCCGCACGATACTAAGCATGGTAACAAGACTACTTACATCACGATCTAAATCCGCCACACGATACTAGAACATAATGTAAGGTTGTCGGTACTTACGGAGGTCGACGGATCAATGTATCCTCTCGTAGTAGATCGGCGACACGACTTGGACTCGAAGGTGGCGCGGAGCCAGGTTTGTTGTTGTATTGATTGGATGTCCCTATTACGGTTGCCATGGGTCTTATATTTATACCCCTGGACTTGACACGAGTTCTAACCGACTACGATTTGAGAACGGAAAAGATCTAGCTAAGATAAATTATTCTCCAAGTCTTCTCGAGTCGTTGAAGTCGTGACGTGACACGGGCTCTCTCCGAATAGCTTGCCTCGATGTCCTTTAAGCTTGCGAATCACTTCTTGGAACCATGCGCTCGAATTCTCCCGGACTCACGACTTCAGCCGAATAGCAATGACCTCCCGAATGCTACAGGCGCCATCGATCACAAGTCGCTTCGCCGAATGGTTCCTTGCCGAACCGTGCGTACACGGGCCCTTTGTCATCCGGGCTTTATCAAATTTTGGTGTTAACACATGCCCCCCTCAATTTTGGGATAAAAGTATTTTTATTCCAAAATTGACCACAGCCTTTCCTTGCTTCATTCAAGTCGGCACTGTTCATCCAGTTCACCTGAGCTCGCTCCTCCGCCGAAAAATCCGAAACCCCTAGGGTGTCGCCGAATTCCGATCTGAGTCTTCTTTGGATCCCTTCCATCTGATTCCGGAGGTAATTCTCAATTTTTCTCGCATATTCGGCAATACTGGAACTTGAATTTGCCCCTTTCATCTACATCCGCTCTTTTCTTAAAGGAATATGAGGACCAGATTTTGGTTTCTACTGAAGCAAACCAAGATATCTATTATCCGGGTCCCAGAGGCAATTCCGACCCGACCGAATTTATTGAGAAAGAGAGCCAAAGGATTCCGTTCAAATTCGGCGTCTCCCCAAAGAAACAATGGAAGAAGACATTCAAGACCTGGCCATTTCCCCCAATTGCGGGATGGCGAATCGGTATAGGAGGAGGACTTTGCCGGCCAAATCTAGGAGTAGAAACTGGGATGCCCAGGATATTTCTCATTGTTTGGAATTATCTCTGTCTAATACCCCTAAGAATGAAGACCTTTTGATGGCGGTAGCTCACTTCTGGTCAAATGCCACCAATTCTTTCATTTTTGGCCACGGTCCGATGACTATCACCTTGGCCGATATATATATGATGACTAGCTTAAATATCACCGAGGGAGTACATCCTTAGAAATACCAGTACGGCAGTAGTCAGACAGCTATCAAGACTGATGATCCCTGGTCAAGGCATATTGAGTCATATATGAAGGAAGGCCCTGTTGCTGATAAAGAATACAAAGCTTTTCTAAATTTTTGGCTGTGCAGATTCGTATTCTGTGGCAAATCCAACGAGCTTCATCTTGAACCACATAGTTATGGCTGAAGATTTGGCGGCCAACAAAACAATTCCTCTTGGCAAGTACCTCCTGGGAGCAACCTATCATATGATGCATCAGACCACCACCCAGATGTTTGAGAACAAGGGTATCTCTTGTGTGAATGGTCCTTGGTGGTTAATCCAAATGTGGCTGCAGCTGTATATGCATAGGCTAATTAGAGTAGACCTGCATACTCTAGCTTTTCCTTCGGTTAACTATGCTGAAGATGAGGAAGCAACAACCAAGGCATGCCAAACTTATGGAGAGGCTACATCTGCCATTATTATCAATAAGAATATTGGCCAATTCTTCAAAATCTTCTACAAAGGCTTTGATGAGGTACTCTGGTTCCCTTATAGAGAAAATAAAGATTTCATCTTTCCTTGCAAATTCAATTATGAGCAAGGCTGCGAGGACAATCTCTCAACAGAGATTTTTAATGCAATCATCAAGCCATGCATACTGCCTACTGAGTTCCATAATGGGAGGCAAGTAAAGCCCACCTATGAATTCTATTACCCAAACATGGCAAGCAAGACAAGCGGGATGTGGTCAATTGCCCCCGAGGCTACTCTTTTCCAAAGTGATAAAGCCAAGGGAGACGTGGATCGAATCGGTGCGGTGAGAAGATCTTTAGTTTGGGAAGAGATCTCGCGAGTACAGGCCCAATCCTTTTGTCTTGATTGATGCTGCCCATCGTTCCCTCCAATCTTGGTGGAATGAGTTGCGTACTCACATTTTCAATGCATTGATCCACCCCTTTTGCCAAGCACTCCTGCCAGGGTTCACTACTGACAGTGAGGTAATTGCTTTTACCCCTTTTGCTGTTTTCCTTCTTTCTCTAAACTTAACTCTTTTGCGGGATATTGAGCCAATCCCTCTTCTCGGGGGAAATTCAATATTATATCGGGCTGGACCTCGCCCCACTGGGTGATGAAGGACTAGCTATGAGGGCCTTCATGAACACACACATGGTTTTCCTTGAAGAAAAATTGAAGAATTTGAAGAAAAGAAAAGCTTCAACCCAATCAACCAAGAATCTTCGGTGTTCAAGAAGAAAAGATCTCAAAAGACCAAGCAAGTTTCCAAGGTATAACGCTCATCAAATACCCTTAGTAATGAATGCCTGCTTCTGTTTCACCTCACCTCATGGCTGTAGATTGGCTCTGTCCTGAATGTTGCACAGTGCACAAGGTGAAAATTCTTCTCATCCTTTTTCTGAAAATCCGAAACTCGAAGACCAATGAAAAGATTGGTAATCTTTCACATTTTTCTTCATTTTTCTCGGCCAAAAGTATTAACAATACTCACATTCGGCCTTTTACTGTTGCGAAAGCAGACAAAATTATTGATAACATGACAGCAGAATCTTCTGAAGGTGAACCAAACCCATCTGAGAAAACTCAATCCATGGGAAAAAGAGGAGGTGAAGATGATGAACCTGTCAATCTCGATCATGAGGATTCGAACCTGGTGCCGATGATTCTCCTCGAAATGATGATGCTCGGTCGAGGAATCAGGCCAATCCCGCTCAAAAACCTCCTATCACCGTAGATTCGTCTTCCGAGAGCAGTCATCCAAGAAATGACAAATCCTCTTCCGTTTCCAATGTGATTGGGTCTCCTCAACAACCTTCCAAACAAATAAAGACGTAGAGCGGGTAACCTTTTTCCCCAATGTGTGACTTTTTGAAATAAATATTCTTTTGATTTTACCCGACACATCTTTTCCCAGGACAAAGATGAATCGGCAACTAGCATGTCTTTTTCTTTCTCAAAGAAATTCTTGATAAAGGAGAAGAAGCTACATCGCGGCAAAAAATTTTTCGAAGAAAGCTTGGCAAGGCTCAAAGAAATTCTCCTTCGCTTGGTGATGACACAAATACATTGGTTCAACATGCCACTAAGATAAAGGAGCTAGCCAAACTCATTGACGGGGAGATTCGGCTTCTCGCAATCTGCAATGAACTATGTGCTTCACTTGGATCATCAGGTTATTGCAATCAAGTTGGCCAACAAGCACTCTGCTCCTAAATCATCTTTGCTGGCTGCTATGGAATCCAAGAAGAAGGAAATCATGAACCGCATTCCAAATTCAAAGTTGACAAAGGTCTTACGGACAAATTAAAGCCTCAATTGATGATGCCGAGAAGCGTAAAATCCCGCTTGAAAACCAATTGGCGTAACCGAATCGAACAATTGCGGAGAAGAAGAAGCAAATAGCTGGCCTCCCTAAAACTTTGAGCTCCGCCAAGGTGACAATAAAAGAGAATCATGAAGAGCACCAAAAGCTTAAGGCTAAGGTTTCCAATCTATTAATCTTGGAGGAAGAGGATAAGAAGGCCTTAGGCGGGCGGACGAGGATCCAAGCCGCAATTGTTTTTCGACATGAGGGCCTTTTCGAATATGTAATCCTTGAAACAATATGTCCGTGTTTGTTAAGTAACTTGGACCTTTGGATTAGTACTCTTGTAGCTAATACTTTGGATGTAATCATATTTTTCATTGTCCTCTTGCTGTATTTTTGTTGAGTTGTCTATTGTGCCGAATGGTGGTATTACCGAAAGAGGGCGTAGCCAAATAGACTGGAACATCCTTCGGGTATTATTCGGCCCATTTACCGGTCGGCCCAAGACGTTTTATGCTCAAAGCCCATACGCAATCCGTTGTGGTTATCTAGCTGGCCTATAAAATAAAGATATTTTCCACCACAATTGCCACCCAAAATCAAAACCGCTCTTGCTTCTCGACCTTTTCATCTTCTCTTCTCTGAATAGAGAAAAACCCTCATCTCGTGAGCATCTATGGCGAACGGCGGCGACGATCGTGGCAAGCGTCCCATCGGAGATGAAGCGGAAGGGAGTAGGGCTCCGTGAGCGCCGGCGTCTTGAGTAAGAATCTTCTTCCCTTTGCCCCCGGGCGACTCCGGTTTTACTTGTTCATCTTCTTGATTTCCAATCGACCGATCTCTTTTAACAAATCATTATTCTTGGTCGCCGGCTTCTCGCTCCTGCTCCTCCAATGGTGGTTCCGGGCTCTCCCTCCTCTTCATCGGAGTCTTCATCTTCCTCCTCCGGCTACTCTTCGTCCACGGCGTCGGAAAGTACTACTCGACCTCGAAGAGGACTTGTGGTACCAGCAGGAGAAGAAGAAGAAGAAGAAGGAAATCATAGAGGAGTTTGGTGAATACTCCAAGGATGCCTGCGTCCGGAACATCAACCAGGAGGACTCCATCAGGTAACTCTGCAATGCTAACGCTGGTTAGTCCAAGATCCCGCTTTATCTGCCGTCTTATATCTTTTTCTCCATCTGACGACTCTGTTTTGCTTGTCACAGCTACGTCGATGATAATCAACGGCTGAATGCGGAAGTTGCTTGGCTGAAGGACGAGAACGCGCAGTTGACAGTGGCTGCCATGCGTGCTGCTGACAAGGTGAAGGCGCGGGGTCAGACGGTGATGGAGCGTCTCAACGATGTGGCAGACAACCGCATCGATGAAATCGCCATCCAGGGCATGCATCTTGGCGCAACCATGAGTTTGACAGCACTGTCGACTCAGACCGGTGAAGACTACACTGTTCACCCAGTCGGCTTCCATGAAGCCCCAGAAGACATCGACAACATTGATGAACTCATGGATGTATACGAGGATCATGCCACTGCCGTAGCCTTATCCAACGAACCACAGGCCGTCTTTAACCTCCTTGAGGATTAACTTGTACTTTAGGATGAACAAGCAATGAAACTCCCTTTTCTTTATGTCGATTGTTCTACGCATTTCCATTGCCATGAATGTTGAATGTTTCGCTGAAATCTTACGCGAGCGGAACAACCGAGCGAGATCTTGCCGAGCGGATGACGTCATCATAGCCGAATTCCTTAATAAAATCCAGCTTCCAGATAACTCGCGAGCACTGTTCATCATGCCATTGAATGCACCCCTGCTTTTCCTCTTTCCAATAAACCAACCAGGGGTAAAAATGTCATTCCGTTGGAAGGCGAAGCGCACAGTGTTGGCTTCATCAATAAGCAATCTTAAAAAATATCTTTTCACTTGGCCAATTAATTCGTAACTTGCAGAACATTTGGCCTCCACACTTGGCTCTATATTCGTAAAGCTACTCGGGGATCGCCATTGTAACTTTGCCAACCATTTCACTCTTTCATTGTTCACCGCCATTCGCTTGGTTGAGAAGCGTTTTCATGGCGGACAAGGGGAAAGAACCTGCCAAGGAGTCGTCATCCATGGTCCTTTACCGGCTCGCTTGGGTAAGAATGATTTCTGTAGATCTCGTTTATCATTCTTTTTCAATCTCTCGCATCCCAATCTTCTATTTTTCCGCAGCTCTCCGGGTACTCCCTGCACTTCATGTTTGGGACTAATCGCATTCCAATCCCAATCCTCTCGATTCTTTCGATGAGGATTCATCTACGGATGCTGAAAACCTCGCACCGGCAAGAATCGCGTCCAAGAGAAGCGTATTTGTCCGCAGAACTCGGGCCGACTTGGATGTAGTGACGGCCTACGCTGATGTAGAACGCGAACGCCGCATGTCCCTTGAAGTTCACATTGGCGGTAAGCTGAATCTTAATCCCTCTTATCTGTCTTTGCTTCTTCAGTAGACTGATCCGCCTTTGCATCTCCAGAGATTACCGAGCGCCATAGCCGTCTCTGTGAAGTCGTAGCATGTCCGGTGCGGGCGCTTGACATGCCGGTGAATCCACCTGTACAGCGTGCGGCGATTGTTGACCGGATCAAGGAGGCTATGAAGAAGTGAAAAACTGCACATGGAACCTTGCCGAATGGCACTAAGGATTTAGAACTAAGTAGAAAATCCTTTGTAATGTATTCGGCAATGCTTTTGTAAAAGACTTTGAATAAAACCTTCTTTTGCTCTATATTGATGTTTTGATGTTTTTGCACTAAAGGCGGCATAACACATTTATGCCGGCTATTCTCCAACTTTTGTGGAGTATTGTTCTGCTAAAGGCGATGATCTACTCATCGGCTGTTTTTAATGAAAAAGACTTTACAAACCATTGAACCTTGCATGTCGGCCGGCTTTATACTTATATTAATTTTTTGGCCGACATAAGTTTCCTTCTAAAACATAAAAATTACTGTGAGAGCCGACTACTTCGATCGGCTGTTGATCCTTGTATTGAGTACTGACAGGACCTTCATTCCATTCCCTTCCTGAGAAGCACTCCACGCCATTGTATTCCCAGAACGATGGTTCGGTAGCAGCGAGTGGCTTGAATTACCTCAACGTCATCACCGTTCCACTCGGATAAGAACTTGATGCATGGTAGATGGGACGCAGCAATTAGCATGGATCCAATCCCTTCCAAGAAGCAAATTGTAGGATCCCTTACTATCAACCACAAAGAAGGTAGTGATCAAAGTCTTCGAGCCGATCATCAACTCAACGTGAACGGCTCCGTGGGTATCTGAAGGATTGCCAGCAAAGTCTCTAAGCACAATGTCGGTCTTTAGCAAATCCTCCTTGGTCATCCCCAGCTTCCTGAAAGTTGTGTAGGGCATAATATTGATAGCGGCTCCTCCATCGACAAACATGTGAGTCGGGGGCTTTCCATTGACATATCCTTTCGGGTAGAGAGGCTTCAAATGGTTGTGCTTCTGGGCTGTCGAATACTGACTTGTCTTGATAGGGCCAACTGTCCCAGGAGATCTATCATCTCTTTGCTATCAAAGTCAGAGTAAGCCTCCTCATCTGAATAAGCATCTTCTTCCTGATCCACAGTGGCTTGATCTGCAGGAGCGGCAAACTCTATTGGGATGTAGAAAACCATGCCAACATCCGCCGAACGCCCACTTGCCGAACACTCCTCTGCCGAATGGTCGGTTTCCTGAATTTTCTTCTTTGGGTGCCATACTTTCTTGCGTTCGGCTGCTGCTTCTTTGAGCTCCCTGTTCCTGAGGCATTGAACCCTTCTCTTCTGGCTCTTCCTCAAACCTGGAGGACACCATTGTCCCTTCGCCCATACGTATTCGGAGGGGGAGCCTAGATCATCCGGTCTTCGAGAATCTTCAACGTCGGCCCATGCTTGGTCGGCAACCCTTTTCTTTGGTATGAGACCCTGTTTGTTTCTATTTTTAAGCGCCGATCATCCTCTAGGAAGCGTGCCCCGGTCTTTCCTGGATGGGGACGACGGTTGACTCGTGCCTGCCTATATCCATGATACTCGCTCACCGCATTCAGGCGGTTATTCCTATGAGCGACTTCAAGCCTTCATTCGGCAGAATGCGAAGAAAGGACAGTCCCAATGAGACTCCTCTCGTTCTCTCATGTACTCCTCTTGTTCCAGGCGATACATCTCTTCTTTGTACCTCTGTTTGCTCTTACGCAAGCTAACGATCTCTCGCGATATTGCTTCTCTTCTTTGTCTTTGCCACTTGTTCAAGAAGTATATGAGATGTCACCCTTGGTTTGGAGGTCTCTCCTTTTTTTGTTCGGCTATTCAGGAACCAAAAACTGTGCTCTTGGAGCTCAATACCAGTCACCTGCTGACTAGGGTCAACTGAGCCACTTTGCTTCGCCCTATCAGAAGTCAGCACTTTCATTGGGCCCTTGCCTTTGGGATCACTTGCAGACACCATGTTTGTGTCAAAGGCAACCATGCCTGCTGGGAAGGGCTCCTTGTCCACCTTCATATTATTATTGAACTTCAAGAGACCCTGCTATATAGCCCTTTGTATTTGCTGCCTGAATATTCAACAGTCATTGATATTGTGGGAGCTCATGTCGTGGAGACCACAATACTTTCCAGTCTTGACCCTGTCAGGACGCCGCATAGAATGATTCTCTGGCAGTTTAATGCGTCCTTCCTTGACCAAGAACTCAAAGAGCTTGTCAGATTTGGAGACATCGAAGTCATATGCCCCCTTGAGTGTCTTCATCCAGCGCTGATTAACCTGGACAGGCTCTTCGCCCCAGACAAATTCGGCAGCTGCTATGTCCTGTTGGCCATCATCTTCATCTTCGCCCCTCCGTAAAGTGCTTGGGTATGCTTCATAGGCCACATTGCCCCCTTTCTCGGTAGCGGGTGTCCTTCTTAATGCTCTGAAACTGATTGGCCATGGCGCCAAACCTCTTGAGAGCTGTCCAAGGTCTTCAAACTCCATGCCGACTAGCTTCTCTCTGATGGCTGGATGCATACCGCGTATAGCTATGGCCGGACAATCGATGGTCCGGCAAATTCGAGAGAATAGCGGGGAGTTTTTAGTCTCTCCGAACCTCGCGCAAGAACTCTTGAGGTGTCTCATTGTATTTCTGTGTCAACCCCATCAAGTCAATGAGCTCTTTCTCATTGGAACCACTGAAGAAATACAAGTGGAACTTGTTCTCCAATTCAGCCTAGGTTCCAATAGAATTGGCCGGCAACGTGGTAAACCGGGGAAAAGCCGGCCCCGTGAGGGATGTTGGGAAGTAGCGGATCCTCCATGCTTCATCATTGGCAAGCTCTCCTAGTTTGGATCTGGTACCGACTAATGTGTTCGGTAGTGGTGGTGTCATCTTGCCCAGAGAACTTGGTCAGGTCAGTTGGAGGTTTCAGTCTTGAAGGAAGCGCCACTCGGTTGTACCAATCTGGATATGGTGACTGATACATATAGGGCCGATTCTTGGGCTTTAACCCAAACTGGTTTTGCATCATATCGGCCATCCTCGCTAGGAGCATATCCACATTTGAATTCTAGGGCCCATAAGACTGTCCCGACTGTCCAGTCAGTCTATACCCAGGATTCGGGCAGAGCATTGATGGTGGAGTAATAAGAAAACTCTACATAGCCAGGACCAAAGGGATTTCTCTGCAACCCACTGGTCATTGAAGCAATAGAGTAAGTATTGTATGCTGGAGGATTTCTAGGTGTACCGAACGCCAACTCTCCATATGTAGCAGGTGTCTTGGCTCTGGACTCCTTTGATTTTTCTGGTGTCTTATTCTCACCTCCAGCTTCTTCACCTACAGCTCCTTTCTTTGGTTGCGGCTCTGGTGTGTGAAAGTATGTTGGCCCAGAGATCTCACCGAACCGCTCTTCAAAGTGCTTATCAAACTTAGGTCCAAAACAGCTCCTCATGACATGGCGAAAGGTATTGAGGAACGCCGTGTTGTGATTAGTCATTGCTCTTCCTACGGTACTCCGGACAATCTCTTCCATCTGATTGATCTCTTCTGCAGTAGGTCCATCTTTATCTTCTCCATCCTTTTCTTCTTTTGCGGTGGCTCCTTGTCACCAGGCATCACAATCTTTGGAAGGTCTATCTTCGGAAAATAGCGCCACTCTTGTTCTTGGAGAAGCATGACAAGCACTTTTTTGCGAAAAAAATTTCACAGATCTCTAACCGCAGTCTCCATGTCTAATGGCAAGTCATCCAGTTGGAGCGTGATGACTGCGTTCTTGTCGAGGTTTTCAGGCATCTTGACTTGATCTCGATTTGTCCCACCAGGCGTGCCAGAAAGTGTGTTGACACAAAAAGTGCCTCTTGTGCCTCACACACTGACAAGCCGAACTAGCTAGCTTAACTCGGGTGCCCGGGTGTCTTGAGCCGGTGCGTGCCAGTCAATTTGACCTGTAAATTGACAAGGAGATAAACGTGAGATCTGGAACATGCCTGGTGAGACCAAGACAGTTCCGCATGTACGGCCCTGAAGCCACTTGCAATGACATATAGCTATAGAAGCTATCTGTCCACAGGTTTATGAATGCATTTGGCAAGTATGTACAAGATATGAGGTAATAACAGTTACCGAATGAACATAAGAAGACATGTTTGAACAAGTAAATCGATCATCAAGATATAATATCATAAAGCTTTATTGCATAGATCGAATCAGTTGACAACATGTTACATAAAGTAGGTAAATCATAAATATAAATCTAATCTAAATAACACATGCATAGGTTTCACCCAACTAGTCTGCCGCACGTCTAGTTTTCCTAAACCCGTCTAGCTTAAACCCTCACAAGCTAATCCACCGCATGATACGGCCTGCTACAGATCTAAACCACTTCTCATAACTAGATCAATCCACCGCATGATACAATCTAACAATGACAAGCTAAAAGCATGCATACATCTAAATAGATCTACAAATACTCATTACTCGTTGAGGCGTATATGCATAAACAGTAAAATACACATGTAAGTTTTAATCTAAAGGTAAAGACAGGGATCTATTCTTATTAGTCCGCCGCACGACTAACCATCCTAAATCCTTTTCGTCCTAACATCAATCCACCGCATGATACACTGCAACAAGCTAATCCACCGCATGATACGGCTTGCCAGACTAGACACTAACAGTAGATAAACTTACACATGCAAGCTACACATAGATGCATAACTGTATTCGGCAAGCTTGCCGAATCAGGATCCATGAAGAAGGAACTCATACGCAAAACCTTAGCCTGCTGCACAACTTATGACTAAACGTATACGAACCCACAACATGTAACAACTTAGATTGATCTAAGCTCGGCTATGATAAGCAAAATAGATCTATTGACATGGCAAGATGAATACCCAAAGCATTGATGACAACTAGATCTAACAAAAGATAAAGCCGAACCCTATCAATCTAAATTGGGCAAAAGTGTATGCAATCATAATAAAATAAATAAGTAAAAACATGCACCACATGGTAACTTAATGAATTCACTAGATTTGCCAAATCTAATGAAGCCGATAACTAGCTCCAAGCTAGACCTTAGCCTGCCGCACGACTCATGATCTAACAAAGAACCCTCCTGTTCCATAACCTAAATCCGCCGCACGATACTAAGCATGGTAACAAGACTACTTACATCACGATCTAAATCCGCCGCACGATACTAGAACATAATGTAAGGTTGCCGGTACTTACGGAGGTCGACGGATCGATGTATCCTCTCGTAGTAGATCGACGACACGACTTGGACTCGAAGGTGGCGCGGAGCCGGGTTTGTTGTTGTATTGATTGGATGTCCCTATTACAGTTGCCATGGGTCTTATATTTATACCTGGACTTGACACGAGTTCTAACCGACTACGATTCTGAGAACGGAAAAGATCTAGCTAAGATAAATTATTCTCCAAGTCTTCTCGAGTCGTTGAAGTAAATGCGTGACACGGGCTCTCTCTGAATAGCTTGCCTCGATGTCCTTTAAGCTTGCCGAATCACTTCTTGGAACCATGCGCTCGAATTCTCCCCGGACTCACGACTTCAGCCGAATAGCAATGACCTCCCGAATGCTACAGCGCCATCGATCACAAGCTGCTTCACCGAATGGTTCCTTCTTCGAACCGTCTCGTACACACGAGCCCACTGTCATCCGGGCTTTACCAAATTTTGGTGTTAACAATATTTGGCTCAACCAATCAAGAGTTTTGTGAAGAGTTTGCTAAGATGATGGCCAAAGAGTTTGAAATGTCAATGCTTGAAGAGCTCACATTCTTTCTTGGACTTCAAATCAAGCAATTGAAGAATGGCACATTTGTTAGTCAAACCAAGTACATCAAGGACATGATCAAGGAGTTTGGACTAGAAGATGCAAAGTTTATGTCAACTCCAATGGGTACCAATGGAAGCCTAGACCCCGACCCTAGTGGAAACATGGTTGAACAAAAGCAATATCGGTCAATGATTGGAAGCTTACTCTATGCAACCGCTTCAAGACCGGATATAGCATTTGGTGTGGGCATGTGTGCAAGATATCAATCCTCTCCTAGAGAGAGTCACCTCAAGGCAACTAAGAGAATTTTGAGGTATTTGAAAGGCACACAAAATGTTGGCCTATGGTATCCAAAGGGATCCAAGTTTGAGCTAATTGGATATTGATTCGATTATGGAGGATGCAAGATAAATAGAATAAGCACAAGTGGCACATGTCAATTCCTTGGAAGGTCACTAGTTTCATGGTCTTCAAAGAAGCAAAATAGTGTTGCTCTCTCTACCGTCGAAGCCGAATACATTAGTGCGGGAAGTTGTTGCACTCAATTGCTTTGGATGAGGTCTACATTGAGGGATTTTGGATTCAAATTTGACAAGGTACCATTGTTTTGTGACAATGAAAGTGCAAGAACGATGACTCAAAATCCGGTTCAACATCCAAGAACCAAGCACATTGACATAAGGCATCACTTCATTAGAGATCATCAACAAAAGGGTGACATTTGTATCATGGGCATTGGCACCGAAGATCAACTAGCCGACATATTCACCAAGCCACTTGATGAGAAGAGATATTGTATGCTAAAGGGAGAATTGAACATTATTGACTTCTCCAACTTGAGTTGATGCACCCCACATATATGACATGCCTCTCCTTCGACAACAACCAAGGTAAACGTTGTTTGACATGGCATTCATATTATGCTAAGGACTTGTTTAGTGCATCTAGACATATCTCATGACATAGGCTCATTCATAGAAAATCAAATGATTTCAATGTATGTGTGGCACCACTATTGCTTTCTATGTTTTTATGACCTAGTGGTGGCATATGACATGTTTGTGGGCTTGCAATCCTAGTGTTGACTCTAGAAAATGAGCTATTAATGTGTATTCTAACATGGTGCAAGATAACCCTTATTCATTTGAGGAGTGAACAAGCTTGTCCTTGGTTTAAACTTGAATACATGTTAAGGCAAGTGATCTAGATGAGACCACATTTGATCCTTTGATTGACTTGATTTCTCTCATTTACACCTTTTTGGTGATTGTTGACAAAGGGGGAGAAATAAGTCACAAAGATGTTGACAAGGGATCACACAAATAGGGGAGCAAGCTCATAGACTATTTGTGCATTTGTATGTGCATGATCATGATGAAATGTTGTATTGCAATCTAAATTCAATATACATGATTGCTTGGTGTATACTAGTTTTTGAAAATTGAATGGTGTATTGACCAACTAGCATGCATAGGATGTATCTAGACATTGCTCACATTTATGCCTATAATGTTGATCTCATGGGGTATGTTGAGTTTTGATGAATGTCTAGTTACAAAGATGCTAAGGACTCCTATTGGTTTCATGCTTCAAAGGTCCGAATTTTTATACCTTAGCATCTCATTTGGTAATATTATCTCTCCCAAAATTTCTATCCATACATATGTGCCAAATTGATCCAAACACATGGAAGCACATATGTAGGGGGAGCTACTATTACCAAAACTAAACTTTGAAATGTTTGTCCAAACTTTGATTCATGACTAAAATGCTATGGACAAGCAATTCAAGTTCAAATTGAATTTATTTCATATCTTTGAGATTGGTTGTCATCAATTACCAAAAGGGGGAGATTGAAATCTCATGTTTGGTTTTGGAAATTGATGACACCTTGTTATGCTAATCCTTTGCTCTAAGTGTGACTTAAGAGATAGGATTGCATGGATGATATGGAGCATGATGATCATGAACATGGACGTTGATGATGGATCATCAAGCTCGATTGTCGGTTTGGAAAGGACCTGAAGATCAAGGCAAAGGTATAACTTGATAGGGTTTTCTTTCGGTGATCAAGACACTATAGAGAGTGTGATCATATTTAGGATAGATGGCTAACTATCAAGAGGGAATGCCACGGCTAATCCAATGACAAGTGCCTCTAGGTCCAATTGACTTGCATATTGCATTTAGGATATGAGAGCACTAACTTCGTTCTTGCCTATTCGATAGCGATACGCTAACATACATGATATTGAGATCATCTTCGACATGTTGGCATCTTATGGCAAGAGGCTAAGTAAGGTTGAAGCAAAGGCGACAACAAGATGATGATTCGCGCAGAAATGGTGACCGGAACCAGTGACCGGACGCTGGACGGACGCTGGTCCTTTGACTGCAACCGTCCGGTCGGCCGGTTCGATCAATCACGAGAGCTTTGCATTTGGGCTTAGTTCGAGGCTTCGACCGGACGCATGGATGGAGAGTCCGGTCACCACTGAAAGCATGGACCGGACGCTCAGAGCTCGTTGTCAGCAGGGGGCCAGAAGACTTGTCGGTTTCGGACCGACCCATTTGGACCGGACGCGCCGGTGAGTCCGGTCGGTGCATCCGGTCAATGTGCGTAAATCCCCTTTTGAAGACCAACGGCTCTATTTCTTGGGAGGCTCTATATATACTTGGATGGCCGGTTACTAGAGCTCTCTCTTGCACATTTGAACACTCCTACACTCTTGTGAGCTTGATATACTCCCCTCCACTCATCTCTTCATCCAAACTTCGAATCTTTGGTGAGATTGAGAGAGATAGAAGTGCATTTGCTTGCATCTAGAGGCACTTCATCCTTGGAGGAGCTGCGAGATTGTGTTTCTCTTGGGAATTTGCTTGGTTCCCTAGCGGCTTGGAGGTTGAGGCGGTGTTGAGCTCGATTGGAGCTTGTTCGAGGCCACACCGGTGGACTTGTGAGGGGTCGTTCCTTACCCCATGGGAGATTCGCGAAAGGAGCACTAGTGGATTGCTCGTGGCTTGTGGATCCCCTCTAGTGATTGTTTCAATGAGCTCCCACCGTGGGATTTGGCACCGGCCATTAAGCTTGTGGAACATCTAGTGGGTGTATCGCCACAACGAGGGGACTAGCGTGCCGGGAAGCACGTGAACCTCGGTGAAAAATCATCGTGTCTCTTGTCTTGTGCTCGTTGGAGATTTCACATTGTACATGGTGATTGGCGACAACCTCGACACTACAACGGTGGTATTGTATCCTAGTCCACTTGCCTTACTTTCACTAGTTAGCTTGTGTAGTTTGATGAGTTTGCTTAGCCTTATTATCTCCTAGTGGTAGAATTAGCTAGTGTAACTTGATCACCTAGGAGTAACCTTGCAACCTAGCCATTGTGTGTATCTAGAGATTATAGAATTGCTAGAATTGCTAGTGTGAAGCATTGCTTTATTGCTACGCCATCTTATTTACTAATCGCCTTGTTTAGTGTTGTTGCAAGAATTTTTAATAGGCTATTCACCCCCCCCCTTCTAGCCATTAGGACCTTCAAATGAGGAGAAAAGATTAGTAAAATAGAAATTAACCATGTTGTAATCGTGCCATTTTCATTATTGCAACTAGGCCACTCCATTGTTGCAAATGGTATTTTTATCAGCCCCTAATGTCGCAATTGTGGTCATTACCTTGTTGCAAATGGTGATTAACCAGTTGCAATTTGGAATTTGTGTTGCATTTTTTTTTTTTTTTTTTTGCAAATACTGAATGAGAGTAAGCAAGGAGGAAAGTTTAGCAAATGATAATTTAACCACTTTCGTTGTTTTCAACTGGAGGCACTCCGCTGTTGTAAATGGTAATTATCCAGTCCTGTTGTCGCAAAGGGGGTCACTCCATTGTTGCAAATGGCCATTAACCAAGTTGCAATTTGCGCCACTCTCATGTTGCAATTGGTGTATAACCAGGTTGCATAGTGGATTATACGGAGGCTCAACCCAGAACACATGCTATGTTGCAAACACAACACACAACCGGGTTGTAATTTGGATCGCGTCGGCCACCAAGAATCGGGTTCTTGCCCGGTTGAAACTGGCTCAACTCTAGTTGTAATTGGATCACGTTAGGTTGCAAGCGGTCTAGCTGGTTCTTGCCCGGTTGCAACAGGCTGACTCTAGTTATAATTGGATCATGTCAGGTTGCAACTGGTTCTTTCAGGTTGCAACAGGCCCGAGTCTAGTTATAATTAGATCGCGTCAAGTTGCAACTAGACAGACTGCTTGATTGCAACTCGGCCCAAGCGCCCGATTGCAATTGGCCACGACTCTAGTTGTAATTGCATCACGCGTCGGGTTGCAATTGGTTCTTGTCTAGTTGCAACTGGCCCGACTCTTGTTGTAATTGGATCGCGTTAGGTTGCAACCGGTTCTTGCCTAGTTGCAACCGGCTCGACTCTAGTTGTAATTGGATCGCGTCTAGTTGCAACTGGCCTGACTCTAGTTGTAATTTGATTGCGTCAGGTTGCAACTACATCAGGTCCAGTTGCACTGTATCAGATCTGTTGCAATTAGTTCCGTCAAGTTGCAATTAGTATGATGTTATAGTTGTAACTGGTCTAGTCTCGCGGTTGCAATTGGTAGAGAATAGACACATTTGGTATATAAAATGCACGTTGTTCACTAGCTTGGCGTGCAACTAGGCTTTAGACGATGACACGCGCCCCATCCACCTGACCTTATCGGGGCCATCAACGACGGTGCGTCCGTCCGGCCCCATCCGGCGTGCTTTGCTCCAACGATGCCGCGCGCCGAAGACGCCCCACACCCACGTCCATCTTTGGCGTCGGTGCCTCGCCCGGCTAGCTCGGCCTCTAGTGCACCACTAGGGCTTGGCCTATAGTATTATGGTATAATGCACCTAGGTGCATTTTCTAGCTAGTCTAGGTACATTCGGTGTTTCATGAACCGTGATCGGTTTAATCGCGTCTCACGGTTGCAATTGGTAGAGAATACACACATTTGGTATATAAAATGCATGTTGTTCACTAGCTAAGCTTGTAATTAGGTTGTATCTAGTTGTATGTAGTAGCAAATTGGGTAAAAATTACGTTCTAAGTGGCGCAACGAAGCTAACTATGCTACGACCAAGTTGCAATAGCGTTGTAGTCATGATCGGTACTCATAGTACAGTGATGTTGCAATTACATACTTGAAAAAAGTTCATCAAATATAGTCATGTTGGATCTCATTTTGTTAAGCACATTTTTTCAACAACCTGGTGCAAACGGATCTAAAATCGGAGCTATGATTTAGGAGATATTGCATTTTTTCGATCCAAAACAAAAAAGATTCCCCGTGCGGGATGGATAGGTAGAGAGAGAGGTGGGCTTCGGCGTGGTCTGCGGAGAGGTTGCAACTGGAACACAGATAGAGTTGCAAACCGAATACACTACCGGTTGCAATTGGCGCACGTGCGGGGGGTTTAGCTAGCAGAGAAGAGCGTGGGGGGACGCGTGGCCCAGGCGTGGGAGTTTAGCTAGCAGAGAAGGATGTGCGCTGGGCTGTGGGAATAGGGTCTCGTGCATTTTGTATATAGAATGCACCTGGGTGCATTTTAGGCCTACCGTATATATATATATATATATATATATATATATATATATATATATATATATATATATATATATATATATATATATATATATATATATATATATATATATATATATATATATATATATATATATGGTGACCCCAACTAACCTAGCCTGTATACTCGTGTATGTGTATTCCATGACACGGACTCTAGTATACATATCTTTACATACATGAGATATGCCCGATACGGGTATTTGCTTATGTGTGGCTAACCCTAGATTAGGTCTATCACCTCGCTAACCCTAGGCACATACATATGTATGTGCGTATGTGTCGCTAACCCTATGCGGACCCATAGAAAGCCCGACTAAGTCATATCTTTTAGGTTCACATAATAGTGAATCCTAATGATGTGGTCTGGTTTTCCATCATGCAACCTCACCACGCTAACCCAGCCCATAGTAACCACCTTGATGGATGGATTCTCTCTATCCGATTCATACTTCAGATTTACATAGTAATGATAGGAATAGATAGTAATCCATCCATCACCTGATAGGACCATCACGCGTAGGAACGTTGTTTGCTTTGATTGTTATGCTTGTAATACATGATTGTTTGTTACCAACATTGTCGACGCCGGAAACCACACGACCACCCAACGGATCCGAAGCATCACCAAGACACATGAGTAAGGAGCACGTAAGATCAAGTACCTTGGATATACTCATTAGCGGATAGAGGCAAGTCCTAATCTCCACCTTTCCCCTTAATAAATTAACTTTATCATGATATAAGAATTAGTTAAGGTTACAATTGACTGCAACCACATTAAATGGTGAGACCCCACCACTTAATGGAGTTGCGGGACTTGTGAAGATTAAGTAATGTGTAAGAGATAAAACATGGCTTAAAAACTAGACTTAATCAACAAAAGAGGTGGGTGGTGGTAGTCTACGGGGAGGTGGGCTACCACAATCGGGAATCACCATGAGGGGTTCCTGCGGAGAGATACTTGCCTCTCTTAAGGACCGGTTCATAGGCCATCTCGCCTAGTGGGATATTACGTACAGCCACATGTGCGTATGGGCGTGATCGGATCTCACATCCCGTTGGATTAAAGTATAATTTCGTACCTAGGAGGCCGGTGTAGGCAAGCAGTCTATCGAGGAGCCGACGTTGGATGCTATGTGTTCTTTCGTGGTCTGGTTGGCGTGGTTGCTATGTGATCTTCCACGTAAAGCCCTTGATTGTTATTAGCTATGTTGTGCACAGATTTATGATTATTATGCGGATGCTAAGTGATCTTCCGCGAGCGGATGCTATGTGATCTTTCGCGTTGAGATGCTATGTGATCTTCCTATTTTCCAACCCCTGAGAAGCCACGGTAGAAATTATATGGATATCTAGGAGGCATCCAAGCGGGTATGGGATCTCGTTAGGCCTGTCTAAGCCAAGTCGCGATGGTGAGGACTATGGCTATCATGTAGGGAAATTTGTACAACCTCTTTAGAGTTTCTTGAATCTATTCGAATAGCCACGTCCTTGGAATGGGCAGATGCTGGGATGAGGTCACCTACGATTAGATACCACACAACTAAGATAATCTGGTAATGTGATCTGTTAATTTGATATATCATAACTGACCCGGGAACTAGTGAGAGTAGTTAAACTGTACTAGGGCCCAACCCATAAACATAACCATCCACTCTACGGTTGGGACTTGCTAAGTACGTAAGTACTCACCCCTCCTCTGTTCTACCTCTTAGAAATGTAACTGCAGGAGTGTATCCAAGGATTGAGCTACCGAAGACGATGCAAGGACCAGATCAAGAGAAGTACACTTGAAGATGGAGCTACTCGACTACACGAAGGAGCTACGTTAGGATGATATGATCAAGATGTAGGGATGGTGTAAGTCCAGGGTTTGTCCGCACTCCAAGTTTCCTGTAGGAATGAAGCCCCTATTGCTTAGGATAGCTGTTAGATCTCTGATATAGGATGCAAGGCCTAAGGCCGAACAACGTAAGCCCGAACCATGTATCATGTTAGCAATAAAAGTATAGTCTTGATACTAATTTTGTGTTAATTGGACGTATTTGTGCATGATCCTAGTGCAAATACATGTGATTAAGGATCTCAGAAATGGGGGCCTGACATGCCCCCATCGACCCTGCGACGTCCACTTCAGCTCACAGACCCGACACTTCCATGACTATGACTTGGGGGCCGTTCGAGCAGCTTCCTCAGCCTGCGCCGCTGAAGATCTCTAGTTTGGTTTTGGCTAATTGATGAAACCCTAGGACTAATCACTATGCTTAAGTGTGAACTAGTTGAAATGGTCCTAGCCAAGTGATGGAGCAAGATGATCATGGTGGATGGATGGTGATGATCCAAAAGATGATCAAGTGCTCAAGACTTGGAAAAGAAGAAAGAGAAAAACAAAAATGGGCTCAAGGCAAAGGTATAAGCATAGGAGCCATTTTTGGTTTGCACTCATGGCACCATAGAGGGTGTGAGTGATTTAGGATCGATAGCTGGACTATTAAGAGGGGAATTCGTTCGGTTATCTCGATCGTCAAAGTGCCACTAGGTGAAATCATCATGTAGATGCATTAGGATCTAGTGAGCTAACTTCTAACCCTTGCAAAATGCTAACTCTTGTGCACATGAGATTCACATATGGTGGTTGGCAAATTGGAAGCAAGGGCGAAGAGAAAAGGACTTGGGATTGCTGAATTCCACCGATTGGATGCTGAGAAGCTATGACCGGATGTTGGACATGCGTCAGGTGCACACGTATTCGTGAGAAAACAAGTGACAAGCTAAAAATAGTGACCAAACGCTAGATCAGACATGCAGGTGGAAAACATGCAGCGACTAGACGCTAAAAACGGAAGGGAACGGACACGGTGGTAGTCGCACTGTAGCATTTTCTTCGCATGTCAAAGTTGATCAGATGCTGCATGGTGGAGGACCGAACGCAGGAGGCTTAGCGTCCGGTCAATTCCAGTAAGGTTCCAGAAGCTAAAAATAGTGACCTGACGCGTCCGGTGTTCTATGATCGGACGCAGGCGGCGTCAGGTGTGCATGCAACGGCTATTTTTAGCTGGACGCAAAATGAATACACCTGCGCGTCCAATCATGAGGACCTGTGCGTCCGGTGTATGTCCAACAGCTATTTTTGGACAACGGGTAGATTGAACTAATCGGCGCGTCCGGTCAGGTGGACCTGCGCCTCCGGTCAGCCCGAGAAAACAGAGAATTGTTGGCGGTCAATATTGACATATTTATACCGCCAATATAAGACCAAAAAGGAGTGCACTATACATATTTACACACATATACCTTTGCTATTAACTGAGTTCCACTTGTATTAGAGAAATATTGTTTTGCCAGATTTTATATACAATGACAAGTGGAATAATAACGAAAAGGCGCCATTCGGACAAGCGTAAACATGGCAACAACCAACCCAATGGCAAAAAGGCCCAACATGTGACAGAAATGGGCTAGCTACCACACCCACAATGCTCCAGGCCCGTCTTGCTTTGGCGGTTCATCCATCAATGCTGGAGGGCGGTGTAGTGTGGAGCCGAGGCATTTACCACCCCAAACCGACCATTCCACTCCTACATAAGGAGGGGCAGGCCTCTCACTCACACACACACACACCACATTTGAGCTTCACCTCTCATCTTCTACCTCCACCACTCTCATATTTAGCTAGTAGATTTGTAGAATTGGAGTAGAGAAAAGAGCTACAAAGGAGGGCTTGTCTCCTAGGAAGAAGTGCCACTCTTGGTAATATATACTATGAAGAGTTCTTCCTTATTCAAGTCTTCATATTCTATATGTAGTTTTGCATATGAACTAGAGTATAGTTTTGTTCATGTTATATTCTTAATATATAGACTAGACCATGGTTTATGTGTCATGATCATAACATGTTCATATATGTGCTTCATGGTTCATATGAATCATATGTTTAGAGGTAGGATTGAGATTGGGATAATGGTTTGTTGTACCTTCGGGTTTGCCCATGTTCTAGCTTGTCAATCTGTAGGGTTGGAGTCCTGGGGGGACATGGGTAGTTGCCTTGTATGCGGGCATGGTGCCCGGATACACGGGAACCTACAGATATGACGGTATGCCACGGTTGAGGGGTAGGCGGTAGGTGGTGACAGCCCTGTCCGTCCCTTGCACTCCCCCACATTCGTATATCGTGTAGGAGTTCATAAATGTCTCCTTGGCTAGCAGACCAGCTGACGGGATCTCCCTATTATTCTAGACTTAGTTCTAATTCTATTCATGTATATCATATGATTCTAACTATGTTCATTGCATGGCTTTATTAGAAATGCCTCCTCCACTTAGGAATATTCTTTTATTCTTTATTTTCCTTTTATCCTTGAGGGATTCTTTGTGTGTGTGTCCACTATCTACAAATCATTTGCTTACCCCTATATGATCATATGGTCCATTATGCACGTATGTTTTGTGGCGAACCGCCTGACTTAATGCGCTCCTCGTAGTACTTGTCTTCCATTAGACACTAAGTACCCAAGTGAGCACAATAAATCACCCAGTTCCGTTGAGCACACCCAAAGGGAGAACTCAAAAATCCACATTTTTCCATCAGGATCATAAATGAGAGAGTAAAGCTTACAACATTATTAACCATTTCATACATCACTTTAATACATCAGAGTTTTCAGCGGAAATAAAATTTATTTTTAATGACAAGATACAAAAGTTCCTTGGAAAACATTTTTGGTGAGACTTTTAAAATAAACCCTAAGTCCGCAACGCGAAGGAAATTCTCGCTGAGCCCACCAGGAGATTTCCACACACAAAGTCGATTCATCGACTGTCACCGCAGAAGGGGTAGAACAAACCCTGAGTACTCAATTGTACTCCGCAAGACTTACCCGTCAGGAGGAAATAAAAGACTCCAAGGGCATGCAAGGCTATATGGCTTGTGGGTTTATTGCATCTGCAAGAAGCATTACTAAATGTACATCCTTATATTTATTTTTAAGCAGTCATGATTAGTTCAATTACCTAACCATTCTAGGTAAGCACCTTTGCTACTTTCAAGCAAGAGTTGAGCAATCAGAACCATCTTAATTCCATCTTCCATATCTTACTACGATGCCAGATACCAGTCAAGTCGTACCGACACGGCGGCGATTCGCGAATCAATGTCCCCAGCTGGGTATCCCGAAAAACACACGCCCCGCTTGCGCTACAAAAATACGCGCAAGCAAAGACCAACCCTGCCGGTTCGTGCGAGGCTCCAGTCCCCGCCCCAAACTTGGACTCCGAGCCACCACTACCTGAGTCCCAGACTCAGTATGGTCCTTGGACCTCCAACCTTTCCCCGCCTCCATTCAGTCGGCACGGAAAGAGCCGGAAACCTCGACATGAAAAGAACAGGTCTTCCCGCTCCCATAAGCAAGTATGTGCTCGGGATAATAAAATCTGTGACTTGACCACCATCCATAGCAACGGACGGTCCTCAATCGACACAGGCGGGACAAGCCCAATCAAAGCCTCGCTTAGATTGCCCAACCAAGTCCAATCCAAATCCAAATATAGTCCCGCCCGGTCTCCAATTATTATCCATGTATAAGTATCATAATAAATATTTCCTATCTCTCGAAAGTGATTTGGAAATCACTCGTCTTCTACCGAAGATCTATAGCATAGCATTCTACACGAACCTGTCATACTAGTAGGACTCATAGGATAAAGATATATTTATGCAGGTGGATTTCCATTCAATTCCTTAAAACGTAAATGCACAAACATATTATTTATATAAAGTGCAGAAATAGTAGGGGTTATGAACCGGGCTTGCCTGGAGTGCGATTTAACCAAAGTTAGCATTCCATCGTAGTGATACGATCGGCAAGGCACCATCTTTCAGCAACTCCAGATGACTTCACGATCCATCGTTGTTCCTATTACGATATACGCGGATGCAATGCAGAGACGTAAATAAACAACGATAATCGCATCACGCACGCTTCTCGCATGCTACGCGTTAGCTCTAGCGTGCTAGGCTACGTACCTACATCACCAGAGAACACATCTCTTCCGAACTTAGTATTTTATTTGTATGAACCAAACACGTTGCTTTATTCATTCATCGGTTTAATATGTATTTTAAACTAGTGCTCTAGTTATACAAAAAACCCAACACGTTTCTTTACTTTGTTTTATACATATTCCAATTAATTAAAGAACTCCTAGAAATATTACAGAACTATGTGAGATAAAGATATATTAACAGGTACGTAGATCATGATTTTAGGAAGCTAACAAAATTGTTCCATGATTTTAGAACGCTATTACGAATTTATACAAAATCTACAAACCAGAGAAGATTTAATGACTTTTAGGAGGAAAAGGCTAACAGCATGTACGCACTCTAACCAAACTCACGTATGAGCAAAGAAAGTGCTCGCGGACGTGATGCGCGGCGGCCGCGGCATCTCGGCAAGCTAAGGCAGCTAATAAAAGGCTAATGAACCGAGTGGTGCAGCAGCTTACAGAGGTTCGTATGAAGGTGATAGCCGAGCTAGAGACAGCCCAACCGTGATGGCCACACGAGTGGCGCTTGGCAGCGAGTACGGCGCCGGCGAGACGTCCGAACTTGGTCGAGTGCGAACGACTGAGGCTCGACGTGGTTGGCTATCTAGACAACTTTCATGGTTACCTTTGGTGCGAGAACTTAGGCCAGGAAGCGCGGGCTGCGCGGGCTGCGTGCATTTGTAGGAGAAGGGAAACTCCATTTCTACGTGGAGGTGCCAGGCGCAAGCGGCAACAATGGTGCAGCGTAGGGACATGGCCACGCGGGTATTACAGTTCAAGTCTCCGGCCGCTAGCGCTCAGACAGCTATAATAACTTCGGCCGTACACACGCTGGCTCAGTGCTCCGCTCGGCCAATATTGGAGCAGTAGGTCTGCAATGGCTTCAGGGTAGAGGCACATCAACATTGAAGATCAAACGCTAGTGCAGGGACACGATCGCGACGAGGATCATGGCCTTGTGGTGCAGCAGGGCTCATGCTTGCCTTGGCGGGAAGTGGCTTGGTTGCTAGCAAACCTGCACACGTCCTTGTTCATGATCGACTAAGCATGTGCCGCCGCAGCTTCATTTAAGAAGACGAGGACAAGGGCAGGCAGAGAAACGTCTCGTCGTCACTGTATCGAGATCAGGGGCATCCAAAGTGAAGTGACAACGCTGGCAGGGTGCAGCAACAAGCAGCCGCGAGTAGACATGCATAGTTTAGCTATGTCGATCCCAAACGTGCGGTGCAGTGCATGGTGCATGGCAGCAGCAGTGGCCATCGGTAGTGGAGATAAGCCAATATTGGCTTTGATTAATTACTCGGCAATCATAACAGCATCGCCTCCTTCCCTGAGCTCAAAGCAAGGCCACGCACTGCATGCGTGTGTATATCGTGTGTGTATATATAGTATATGCGCGTGTGTATACATACATACATTTAGAAACTGAGTGCTAGCGTGAGTCACACACACACGTATATATATCCATATATTTCTACATATATATCTATATATGCCCATGTACATTTTTATATTTAACTATTCGTTTGTTTTTAATGCCAAAGGTTAACACTAGTTGCTTTTATTCTTTTATAGAAACTCGTAACTTCGCACACCGAGTAAATTAACTTAGATATTTGTTTATTAGTGCAAACAGAACAGCTAGTCACACAAGGTTTGTTTATCATTTGTGAGTGTTAAGAAATTTTGGAACCTGTGAAACTCATTTCGCTAATTTCTTTTAAGCATTAATGTTAGTGCTAAGCAAGCTGTAACACCAGGGGTGTTACAATCAACCCCTTAAAAGAATCTCGTCCCGAGATTCAGAGCGAGAACGAGAAGGGAAGAGAAACGATTAGCATACACAGATCCGAAAGCACACTTAAAGGTTACACGATTTTGAAAACTAAACCACTCAAATCTAGAACAACACAGCTAAGAGCACGGACGAACAACTAAACGCCTAATCTAACAGCCTAGATAAGCGAGGGCAATGCGGGAACAACGGGATAATGATTATCCGTAACATGGCAAAAGACCAACAGATCCGTAAAACAGGAGTGTGAAAACTTCGATCATTGCAAGCGCTAAGATGAAAAGCATCCCGAGAACAAATACTTCAACGAACGCCATATCGGTATCTCTATGTCCATCCGCTCCTTCCTTCGGCTTGGTGGCTTTCCAATCCTTCTCCACGACGAGAACCGGTGGAGAGAAACAACTTCAGGAGCTCCACTCCGATCCGAGATGGGAAAGGAAAAAGGGGGTGTAAGGGGATTTTATAGCTAGGTGGGCGAGGTGGGGCACAACACGCCGGGAAGTAGGGCGGGTGGAGGAGCATCGCCGGGCGGGTGCCGGACAAGATTGGCCATGGCACGCTTCACACGCCAAGCTTGAACCAAGGTGGGGAGAGGGAGAGGATGAGATGGATGGGTTTTGCTGGCAAGGAGGCGTCGCGTAAAGGCTGTTCTAAAAGGCGAGAAGAAGGGGGGGGTCCGTGCGGGGGACGAGGGCGAGTGTTGAGAGCCGACACGAGTGCGTGAAAAAGGAGGGGCGCATCGCTGCGAGGCGGCGAGTGCGCGGCACAAACATCAGAAAGCCATGCGCGAGGCGGGCACTAGTGGGCCCCATGACACGCTTGACGCCCATCGCACGACGCGGCGACGAGCCAACGCATTAATCGTAACCAGGCCAAAAATAGGTGCTTCAACTACTGGTCCATTAAGGCTATTCCTTTCCGGATCATCCTCCTTTCTTCTCCAAAAACCATATTATCTTGGTCACTTGAAAGAGCACTACTCCATCGACTCATTGTGGATTTCCCGTTTGAACACTAGAATATTTTTACCAAGGTGGATATTTTATTGCAAGAGTAGTATGGTGGTGTAACTTGGTAAAAGACAACTCGACCAACAACCTCGATACCAATAGCGTGTTGCGGCGTCATCCTGTGGCGCTGTTCCACGGGGGCCCCTCGGTTTCGTCGCGGCACCGTAAGCTATTAACCGACGACTATTACCAATTTACACATAGTAAAAGCGGTGGGGGTCGAGACCACGAAGTAGAAGAGGATTGCAAGGGAAGATTCAGCAGCAAGGACGCCTTCAAAGAACAAGGTGTTCAAACCGGCAATGGATTTAATTTAAAACATTCGAAAGTGTTCTATTGGGACATCCACAATAAGTCAACACAAGATCCTCTATCATGCAAACACGATGGCTTATGCAAAAGCAACTTCCAAACCTCCACTTACAGGGAACCAACACTCAAGCACATGCTCTCACACTTCTCCTCACAACACCTGCCCTCCATGGCAAGGCAACCCACGGCTACAAATGGGGTACAAATGAAAGACTAGAACATGGGAAGACAACAACGGAAAACAAACTAAGGGTACACCTCCACTAGGACAACTAATGCGCTTCATTGGAACCACCGACTTCCTTCTCGGGCTCCATCCTAGCGCCCCGCCCTCTTCTTTTGGTGGTTGAGTGAGGGGCAACACGGGCTCTTCTTCCGATATCTCCGGTGGTGGCGTGCTTTGGTGGCATTGTGGAACTAACCCTCTTCCTTCCAGTTGGGTGGACAGGGACTCCCTCCAAGATTGGGCGCCCAACCCTTCCATGACAGTGCCCTATGCTTGTCCCCGGTGACAAGATAGGCATCCTTCAACTCTTGGACATGCTGGTCTTTAGCCTTCTCAGAAGTCCTCGGCGGGCAAAGAGCCGCGACGCTTTTCTCGTCGTCACCCCGATCGGCATGAGCTTCAGCAAGTTGCACCTCTAGCATCCTGGAGAAGATCTCGGCCTCCTGGGCTCGACGAAGACACTTGTTTAGCTCGAGGGCCTGCCGGTCATACTGCTCATCCAGAGCTAGCAAGTATGTAGTCAGGTGCACCACAACCGGACCACCCTGAAGTTGCAAGGCCGCCAGACGAGCTTCCCAAACCAGCCGATTCTTGTCCCGAGGAGGGAAGAACCGCATGGGAGAATGGGCAATGGGCTCTTCATAGACTTGGCAAAGGTGCCGCAGGGCCTTGCGAGCCACAACCTGATAGGTGTCGATGAAGCGAAACCCAGTTGCAGTCATGCTCCAGGCTTCAGTGGCTTTCGGGAACTTCTCACTTTTCCCAATGTAGACGGTGACCTCACATCGCTCAGTGCCAAGCTCCACATACTCACGGCCTTGATACACAGGGCGGTCTTTCACTCCAAGCTCTTGTAGGGTGGCGTACAGAACCTTGGGAAAACCCTCGGTGTTCAGGCAGTAGCTGCTAACCAAGTCTTCTGCCATCTTTGGTGGGTGGTGGTTGCAAAGGCAAAAAGAGAGGGAAGCTTGGACTAGGGCTAGGCAAGCAGGGATGCACTGAGTGAGATTGGCAAGCAATGATGGCCCTATTTATAGGCAAAAGGGGTTGTGGGCATAGCAAGGTCTCATAGAGAACCCGAGGTGAGAACCAGCGACAAGAATGCCTCGGGATTCTTTATGTGCTTGGACATAAGCGGTATCCCAGGACATAAAGGAACTGATATGAATGCAAGGCAGCGGTCCGACAAGAACGCCGAAAGAGTGTATGAAAAGTGTGAGACACGATAAACGTGACACAGGGCGAGCACGACGCTCAAAGCCACTGTACAACCTTATTCACTAACAGGGTTGCGTCGCTTAAAGAACAGGCGAACCTATCAGCGACACTGACATTACGACGCAGACCGCAACAACGCATCTACTTGACGGAGGAAAGCCTATTTAAACCTATTCTAAACACTAGTATAACAATAGGGCTATTTATATACTTCGGATGCAAACGCCCTAACTTTTTGTAGTAAAATGTTGTCAAATTTTAATTTAGAAAAGGTTTTGAAGCTTTATTTTCTCATTTATGCTCTGATACCACCTGTGGCAGAACCGCCTGACTTAATGCGCTCCTCAGAGTACTTGTCTTCCATTAGACACTAAGTACCCAAGTGAGCACAATAAATCACCCAGTTCCGTTGAGCACACCCAAAGGGAGAACTCAAAAATCCACATTTTTCCATCAGGATCATAAATGAGAGAGTAAAGCTTACAACATTATTAATCATTTCATACATCACTTTAATACATCGAGTTTTTCAGCGGAAATAAAATTTATTTTTAATGACAAGATACACAAAAAAGTTCCTTGGAAAACATTTTTGGTGAGACTTTTAAAATAAACCCTAAGTCCGCAACGCGAAGGAAATTCTCGCTGAGCCCACCAGGAGATTTCCACACACAAAGTCAGTTCATCAGCACCTGTCACCTGCAACAGGGGTAGAACAAACCCTGAGTACTCAATTGTACTCCGCAAGACTTACCCGTCAGGAGGAAATAAAAGACTCCAAGGGCATGCAAGGCTATATGGCTTGTGGGTTTATTGCATCTGCAAGAAGCATTACTAAATGTACATCCTTATATTTATTTTTAAGCAGTCATGATTAGTTCAATTACCTAACCATTCTAGGTAAGCACCTTTGCTACTTTCAAGCAAGAGTTGAGCAATCAGAACCATCTTAATTCCATCTTCCATATCTTACTACGATGCCGATACGGTCAAGTCGCACCGACACGGCGGCGATTCGCGAATCAATGTCCCCCACTGGGTATCCCGAAAAAAACACGCCCGCTTTGCGCTACAAAAATACGGCGCAAGCAAAGACCAACCCCGCCGGTTCTCGCCGAGGCTCCGTGTCCCCGCCCCAAACTTGGACTCCGAGCCACCACTACCCGAGTCCCTGCACTCGGTATGGTTTTTGGACCTCCAACCTTTCCCCGCCTCCATTCAGTCGGCACGGAAAGAGCCGGAAACCTCGACATGAAAAGAACAGGTCTTCCCGCTCCCATAAGCAAGTATGTGCTCGGGATAATAAAATCTGTGACTTGACCACCATCCATAGCAACGGGACGGTCCTCAATCGACACAAAGCGGGACAAGCCCAATCAAAGCCTCGCTTAGATTGCCCAACCAAGTCCAATCCAAATCCAAATATAGTCCCGCCCGGTCTCCAATTATTATCCATGTATAAGTATCATAATAAATATTTCCTATCTCTCGCGAGTGACTGGAAATCACTCGTCTTCTACCGAAGATCTATAGCATAGCATTCTACACGAACCTGTCATACTAGTAGGACTCATAGGATAAAGATATATTTATGCAGGTGGATTTCCATTCAATTCCTTAAAACGTAAATGCACAAACATATTATTTATATAAAGTGCAGAAATAGTAGGGGTTATGAACCGGGGCTTGCCTGGGTACGATTTAACCAAAGTTAGCATTCCATCGCAGTGATACGATCGGCAAGGCACCATCTTTCAGCAACTCCAGATGACTTCACGATCCATCGTTGTTCCTATTACGATATACGCGGATGCAATGCAGAGACGTAAATAAACAACGATAATCGCATCACGCACGCTTCTCGCATGCTACGCGTTAGCTCTAGCGTGCTAGGCTACGTACCTACATCACCAGAGAACACATCTCTTCCGAACTTAGTATTTTATTTGTATGAACCAAACACGTTGCTTTATTCATTCATCGGTTTAATATGTATTTTAAACTAGTGCTCTAGTTATACAAAAAACCCAACACGTTTCTTTACTTTGTTTTATACATATTCCAATTAATTAAAGAACTCCTAGAAATATTACAGAACTATGTGAGATAAAGATATATTAACAGGTACGTAGATCATGATTTTAGGAAGCTAACAAAATTGTTCCATGATTTTAGAACGCTATTACGAATTTATACAAAATCTACAAACCAGAGAAGATTTAATGACTTTTAGGAGGAAAAGGCTAACAGCATGTACGCACTCTAACCAAACTCACGTATGAGCAAAGAAAGTGCTCGCGGACGTGATGCGCGGCGGCCGCGGCATCTCGGCAAGCTAAGGCAGCTAATAAAAGGCTAATGAACCGAGTGGTGCAGCAGCTTACAGAGGTTCGTATGAAGGTGATAGCCGAGCTAGAGACAGCCCAACCGTGATGGCCACACGAGTGGCGCTTGGCAGCGAGTACGGCGCCGGCGAGACGTCCGAACTTGGTCGAGTGCGAACGACTGAGGCTCGACGTGGTTGGCTATCTAGACAACTTTCATGGTTACCTTTGGTGCGAGAACTTAGGCCAGGAAGCGCGGGCTGCGCGGGCTGCGTGCATTTGTAGGAGAAGGGAAACTCCATTTCTACGTGGAGGTGCCAGGCGCAAGCGGCAACAATGGTGCAGCGTAGGGACATGGCCACGCGGGTATTACAGTTCAAGTCTCCGGCCGCTAGCGCTCAGACAGCTATAATAACTTCGGCCGTACACACGCTGGCTCAGTGCTCCGCTCGGCCAATATTGGAGCAGTAGGTCTGCAATGGCTTCAGGGTAGAGGCACATCAACATTGAAGATCAAACGCTAGTGCAGGGACACGATCGCGACGAGGATCATGGCCTTGTGGTGCAGCAGGGCTCATGCTTGCCTTGGCGGAAGTGGCTTGGTTGCTAGCAAACCTGCACACGTCCTTGTTCATGATCGACTAAGCATGTGCCGCCGCAGCTTCATTTAAGAAGACGAGGACAAGGGCAGGCAGAGAAACGTCTCGTCGTCACTGTATCGAGATCAGGGGCATCCAAAGTGAAGTGACAACGCTGGCAGGGTGCAGCAACAAGCAGCCGCGAGTAGACATGCATAGTTTAGCTATGTCGATCCCAAACGTGCGGTGCAGTGCATGGTGCATGGCAGCAGCAGTGGCCATCGGTAGTGGAGATAAGCCAATATTGGCTTTGATTAATTACTCGGCAATCATAACAGCATCGCCTCCTTCCCTGAGCTCAAAGCAAGGCCACGCACTGCATGCGTGTGTATATCGTGTGTGTATATATAGTATATGCGCGTGTGTATACATACATACATTTAGAAACTGAGTGCTAGCGTGAGTCACACACACACGTATATATATCCATATATTTCTACATATATATCTATATATGCCCATGTACATTTTTATATTTAACTATTCGTTTGTTTTTAATGCCAAAGGTTAACACTAGTTGCTTTTATTCTTTTATAGAAACTCGTAACTTCGCACACCGAGTAAATTAACTTAGATATTTGTTTATTAGTGCAAACAGAACAGCTAGTCACACAAGGTTTGTTTATCATTTGTGAGTGTTAAGAAATTTTGGAACCTGTGAAACTCATTTCGCTAATTTCTTTTAAGCATTAATGTTAGTGCTAAGCAAGCCTGTAACACCAGGGGTGTTACAGTTTTCATGCTCATTATCCATACTAGACTCTTATACACCATGCCTTCCTTTGGGAAAATATAAATAACGATACCCTAATAATACTTTCGGGTGAAATGCTACAATGATAGATCCATGCGCTTATGGATAATATCTGCTATGGTCAAGATCTATCAGCTGACATCCAATAGTATTGCTGCTAGGATCCATGATCCTAGTTGTGATGCTAAGGGATGACAGTTCAGTAATCCTAATGCTATGGCTAGGGATAGATTCACACTCTATTCCTAATTATAGGGTTATGGATTACTCTTTGGTGTTTCTAGCATCACTGTTGGGAATGGATCCCAAGTTCATTTCTAGTGATGGTGTTAAGAAATGCCAACAAGCATTTTTGGCGCCATTATCGGGGATGGATTCTATCTCCATTTCTAGTACGACGTTGAGAAATGCCAACAAGCATTTCTGGCACCGTTGCCGGGGAAGGCATTGGTTATAAGAAAATCTAGTAGGACATGATCATGAAGCATGCATGTATGGTAGCCATTTGCTCATGCAGGCTAATATTTTATGTTTTCTCCTATTGTGGATGAAAACAGGATAGTGTGTGACTGGTTTCCAACTGCCAGAAAACTTCATCTCTGATCCGGAGGCACTCCTAAGGAAGAACAGGTCCCGTACCTCTCCTTCCTCTGCCACTCCGCCGACAGCCAAACTAGTCACCCCTGCACCAACTGCACCAATCGTCATGGCTCAAAAAGCACTCCGTGAGTTCTCCGTCCCCGTTGTTGCCAATGTGCCTACCGGGCCCGCTATCAACATTGGAGACAAGAACTTTGAACTCCACACTAGGCTAATCACCATGGTGCGCACCAGTCCCTTCTATGGACTGCCGAGTAAGGTTGACAATGCTCACTTGCAGCACTTTCTTGAACTGTGCAACACAATCGTCATCAAAGACGTCGCACCCGGTGCTATCGGGCTCCGTCTATTTCCTTTCTCCCTTGTGGGGAAAGCGAAGCAATGGTTCTACAAGGACAAGGAAGCTATTGATACATGGACCAAATGTTCCATGGCATTTCTTCGCCAAATTCTTCCCCATGGGCAAAACCAATGCCCCGAGGGGAAGAATCGCCAATTTCCAAACAAAGCTCAATGGAACCCATTCGAGGCATGGGAGAGGCCGCAAGAATACATCCAAGCATGCCCTCACCATGGGATGGAGAACTCGGCCGGTGCTCGAGAACTCCTACAATGGGTTAACACCCATGTCGAAGGGCACCTTGAAGCCGCTGCTGGTGGCACATTCCTATCATTTATCATCGACGGGACAACAGCCCCGATCGATAAAATGGTAGCCAACCAAGACCGGGAGAAGAAAGAACCCCGCCAAAACACAAAAAGGCATGCATACCGTGAAGGAGGCGGATATGCTTGCCGTAAAAATGGACTTGTTGCTAAAAAGGCTTGACGAGCGTGCCGCTGAGAAGGATGCCATTTGGAGCAACCGTCAAGACCATGGACTCACACATGACGTGTGAGGTCTGTGGAGAAGTTGGCCATTTGGGCAATGATTGCCCCGAAACCCGTGAAGACGCCTGCATACATCAACAATGGGTATTGCCAACAACAAGGTAACAATAATGGCCGGGACAACCAATCTCGTCCGCCATACCAAGGTAATTCGAACTACCAATCTAATTACAATTCGAATCAACCTTCTCTCACAGATTTGGTTCTAGGCCAGGCTAAAATAAATGAAAACCATACCAAAAGGATGCTTAACAATGATAAAATTTCGAAAATATTAATTCAAAGATAGAGAGTTTATCCTCTCGCCGTTAAGAATCAATTGAGCTTTAACGAAATGTTAGAAACCCTGTTAGCTCAAATAGCTGCTCATGTTCCTGTTAACGAATCAGGAAAGATCCCAGGACAACCCGAGACCTCGCTCAAATCTGTTAACATGATCTCTATGAGACTTGGTAAACCTCTATCTTGTAAAAGAACACCTTCGTGGGCTCACCTTTTGTCATGAACAAAGAAGACCCAGGTCATCCCACAATCAAATGCTCGATTGGTCCATACAACTTCGAGAACGCCTTCTGCGACCTTGGGGCAGGCATCAACATGATGCCCAAGGTAATGTATGACAAAATGTATGGAGGATCACTAGAACCAGCAAACTTCCATTTGCAGATGGCCGATCACACTACGAGGCAACCCAAAGGTATAGCCGAAGACATCTTGGTAACAATCGAAAATGAATACATTCCCGCGAACTTTGTTGTTTTAGACATGGGTAGTGGTGAGGAAGTCCCTCTCCTTCAGGGGAAACCTTTTCTCACTACCGCCAATGCAATTATATATGTGGGAAAAGGATACGTTGTCTTCAACATTGTTATCAAATGTCCATTCAATGGGTATAGCAAGAAGAGACACCCGAAACCACAAAAATGACAAAACCGGTGTGGCATGTCAAGATATCAACCTCTGTCTCTGATTCCCCTGGTGCAGGCAATTCTTCATCAGGCATCATATAAACAGGGGAGAGGTCTTGCCGATGGACCATAAATGTCTAGCCCTTGCCAATTGGATAACTAGATGAATTTCCCCGCGCGTTGCTGCGGGTATGAAGAAGTAATATAAAAAGGTTAATTAAAATGTTAACTACTTAGAATTAGGAGATGTATATGTATGAGATGCAAGAACATGATATATAATATGTATATTATGCTGTTGATGTTGCCGAATCGGACTCCATCTGCATGGAGACTGATTTCTGGAGTACGTACATATACATGCAAGGGATAGCATCATGGCGGTAAACAGCCAGCTGAAGCTTGGCGTTGGCCTCTTGATCTTTCTCTTGGCCACTGACTTGGCTTGATCGTATATCACTCGTTGTTGACGAATCTCCTCCATGCAGTTGACGGCCGCCGTACACCGCCCGGCAGCCTGCACTTGCACTTCTATCACCTGCCATTAGAAGCTTTGCGCCACTCTGATGAAGGTCACAGACACAACCTGCAAGTGCAAATAAGAAGATGCCATGCACCAACTCGGTCGATATGCTGCACTACATATGACGGGACATACTATCTCCGTCTCCTTGAAGAAAGCACTACGGAGCTCCTCGAGGACGCGTAGGATCCATGATCCTTGGGATACATATACACAGCAATAGACTATGGACATGCATGAGTTGGTGGCAACAGTTTCAACTTTCAAACAATTAAATTCGTGGTGCACAGGTGAAGCGGCAGGGACGGGAGCTAAAACTACTACTCGACATAATGTATATACGGCGGGCATGCAGTGCCGCACCATTTCTTATGGACTCTTTGGCTGAACTACTTGTCTAGTAATGAAGATGTGAGGGACTCTTGGGCTTCAGCTTTTTTAGGATGACATGGCGCCGGGTGGGGCTGCTGAGGTGGCGTAGTTGCATGTTGAGAGAACTCCCTAGTGGGGTTCTCCTTTATAGGAGTTATAGATTGGTATTTTCAAAAAAAAATCTATACATTAAAATAAATTTTTATAAATAAAATAAATCTCTTTTCAAAATTGTGAGAAAATATATTCTCGATAGATGGATTTTTTTGTTTACATTTCTCTTTTTAAAAAAATAATTTTGAAAATTAAAAAAATACTTTGAAATTTTGTTGGAAAATCAAAAAGGGGAGAAAATTTTTGAAACTCCAGCAGCTCCCAACGGTAACGAGCTCAGCTCGACCGTTGGCGCCGGCCGACCAAAGCTGAGCAAGCAGTAGGGGCCGACCCTGGCGCGCCCAGCGCCTAGGGGCACGCCTGCACCCATGCTGGCACTACCGGTGCCCAACGGCTCCTAGCCGTTGCCACCGCCTCACCAGGCTGGGAGCTCGGCTATAAAATGCGAGGAGGCCGAGGGTGAGAGCTCACCTCACTCATTCTCGTTCACTCTCACTCTCTCACTCTCTCCCTTTTGCTTCATCACTCATTCCTCCAACAAAATTTCCATAGCAACCACTCTTTATAGAATCTCATAGCTACGCAAGCTTTCGGGTGTGAAAGTTCTCATATTTTCACTAACCCTTCCACATCCGAGAAATTGCAAAGTTGCGTTCTTGCCATTGCCACTGTGGGCAAATTGGGCAGAGCTCTTGCAGGAATTAAGAGAGCCGCAGGAGGGAGCTCTCGATGGATGAACAGCAGCTCAAGCTCCCTCCACATCAAGCAAGAAGAGCATGAAGAAGTACCTATGCAAGAAGAAGCTGCACCACTCGAAGAACAAGAAGCACCACCAACGATCGATGAAGATGATGCACCCTACCTCGACTTGGAAGGAGATTGTGAGATGCAGGCATACTTCCACCTCAAGGATCGTGTGTTCTTACACACACCTATGTTCAACTCCGATCTCCTCGAAAGGACAGGTATGGACTCTGAATTTCCCATACTTTGGAAAGCTATTGGTTGGAAGAACGTTCAACCTCTAGAGGAGGAAGGTTCTCGCCTTCTAACAATTCAATTTTTATGCACACTTTGCAAGAAGAAGAGCTAGGGATTTCTTTCCATCTTTTCGATAATTCATATTATCTTGATTGGAAAACCCTTGCTCATCACCTAGATTTCAATTATAAATGTGCATATGAAATTGATAATGCTTTACATGGCTTTGTTCGAAATCAATTTTGGGAAACAATTTCGGTGCATATAAACCCGGTGTTTTTAAACCTCGTCATTCTCAAATTCAGCATCCATCTTTGAGATTTATACATCGTTGGATCTCTATGACTTTATTTCCTACACATGAAGTAAGATGGGTGCGGGATATTGAATTAAAACTGCTATATGCCATAGTGAAAAAGGTCAAAGTAGCTCCTATGAAAAAAATGTGTAGACATATGCTTTATGTTATTAGGATGACCACTTCTATCACGTGCACATCTCTTATCACTCATATCGCTGCCGCCATTGGAGCACTTGACGAAGGGAACATGGAGTACATCACCACTCCATGCACCATCGTTAGCGAGCAAAGCATGATTCATGGGCATTTCTTGAAAACCACTCCATCTGGAGAGCTCTTGTTTACTTTTCCTGGCCATATAACTGCGATCCAGATACCTAACCCGGATCTACAGTTATGTAAAAGCCAGTCACTAATTTTTGAGCTCGAGACTGCTGAAAGTGCCTGTAGGAAAAGTGTCTCTAGCAGCAGAACACGGAGCAGAGCAGGAGATGAGGCGGGAACCAGTTCACAACAACCACACATGATGCCCCCTGTAGGTATGCCACAGATGTTCCATGCAGGATGGGCCCCCTACTCAGGAATGCTCGGGTACACTCCCGGATATGATCCAAGGTGGGAGCAAATCCCACAACAGGCAGCAACTACAGGGTGGGAAGAAGCAAGTTCTGAGGAGTGGGAGCGACAAAGGCAATATCAAGACTCCGACTCCGAGGGTCTACCTCCACCTGTTCCACCTCGACAGTCCGTCTCAGGCCTGGAGGCTATTAACACTCAAATCCACGGACTAGTCATCACGACAGGTGAAATACGAAACACCCTCAACACACATGTGCAGGATACAGCCGCTTGGCAGCAGCAGTGCCAGCTCCAAAACCAGCAGCAGTGGGCGCAAATGAATGCCAACATGGAGTGCCAGAACACGATGCAGCAGGCCTACTGGAAGTTTCAGGGGTACAACCCTGACCCATAGGCCTCAAGCTAGCTTGGGGACCACCCCCGCAGAGGTAAGTGCATTGCATATTTAAAATTCCATGCATTTGCATTTCATTTCTTTATATATTCAAACAAAAATGAATTTGATAAAAAGACCAAACATATTTTATTCCACTCATATATGTGTTGTAAAAATGTTTAGTTTACTTCCTTGTTGAGATGATGAATAGTTGCTCTATCTTATATTTCATCTGAGCCTAGTTTATAACTTAAATTTCTCCAAGATTTGAGTTTAGTGGCTAAAAATGTCTCATCCTAAAAGCTTGAATCACATGGGTTGCATATGCTCTCTAGTCTAAGTAGTTATGAATATGATATAGTGCCATAGATCTTGCTATGACTTTGTTCTAAGAATGGCTTGATATCCGGAGTTTTATTTTCAAAATAAAAATTCATAGTTCCTCAATGATTATATTTCCTACCAAAGCCATATAACATGATCTTACCACATATATAAAACCACAGTCATATGCTACTTGTATTCATGGTGAGCTTTGTCAAATTGTTGTGACCTATGTTGAGATTCTTTTCATGCACCCATGATCAAGATTCACGTACACCCACAAATAAACTGTCAACTCTTACATTGAGAGTTGCGCACAACATGCACCATTCCGTCCACCAAATAAATGCTTCCCTCATCATCATCATGATATCTCTCTATATTGTTTCATATGCCAAAAAAGAAGTATGGACTATGCTTAAAAAAATGCATGTCAAAAAGGCATGAGAAAAAATGGACATGTGTCCAAATGAAACGATGGGGGATCTCATATACCCATCCAAAAAAGAAGAGGAGAAAAAAAGAAAATGATTTTAATTTTATAAAAACTTTTGATTTTGAAATATTTATTTATATGTGTATTTATGAAATCATATATATATATATATTATTTTTTTGAAATATTATAATATGAAAAATTAAAAAGATAACTATCAATTTACCTTGGCAAGGGTTCACCTTTAAAGTCCGTGAATGGAACTTTTTCTCCCTTCATGTTGTTTATGATGATGATGCGGCCGCGCTCCCGAAGAAGTGGATGCAGACGACTGCTTCACCCACCACACCTTCTTTGTTGTCTTTGGTGGTGTGGTGGTAGGGATTGGTATTTCTTTTTCTTTCCACACCTTTTTATTTTCTTTGGGGTGTGGGAGTAACTTTTGGATTTTCTTTCAAGTTGCTTTTCTTTTCACGGGAGCTGCCTTTTTCTTTAGCTCCGGCTTTTGCTTTGGGGTTTTCCTTAGCGGAGAGAAGTTACATAGTTTTTCGGGGTTTATCTCGACTTCTCTCAACCCTTGTTTATTTGATCCATATTTGATGCGGGTCATTGAGCATTGTTCCTTGCACTACTACATAACAGATTTTACGGTGGTGGTTTTTTTTTTTTTTTTTTTTGATTTTTGGTGACGGTTTTCATAACCGCCACCAAGCAAAAGGTCACCGTTAATGAATGATTAACCATGGTGGTTTTGAAAAACCGCCACGATTAATCCAAAAAAAGAAAAAAAGAAAAAAATGGAAACCCTAACCCTAATGGGCCGCCGCCGTGCTCGGGACGCCATTTGGATCCGTGCTCGGGGCCGCCATCGCCGCCGTGCTTGGGGATGCCGCCGCCGTGCTCGGGGATGCCGACACTTTCGGGGGACGCCGCCGGGCTGCCTCATGTGCCGCCGCCGCCGTCGGGCTGCCTCATGTGCGCCGCCACCGTAGCTGCCCCTTCATGCCGCCGCCAGAGGAAGACGCCGACGGGATGGGGAGGGAGGCGCCCGATGCCACCGCCGAGGGAGTCAAGGACGGGATGGGGAGCAAGGCACCGACGGGAGGGGCCGGTGGGCGGGGAGGGAGAGAGGGAGGGAGGCGCCGTCGGTGGAGGTACGCGCGCTTGCGCCCGGGGTGGAGGCGTCGGGCCGGGTAGAGTGAGTGGGGAGGGAGAGAAGTGAAGTGGGAACCCTAGTCCTCGTATATATATTTGTGGCCACAGAAATGGGCTTTTTGGGCTGATGGGCTGGGCCTGATTTTCCATGGCGGGCCAGTTACAAAAACCGCTATGGTTAATCTATTTACCGTGGTGTTTTTTTAATCGCCACGGTTAATTTTAAAAAACCACCACGGTTAATCAAGGCATTAATCGCGTGGTGGTTTTTTAAATAACCGCCACGGTTAATAAAATGGAAGTGCCTTGTAAAAGATTTTTTGTAGTAGTGTTGGGATGACGTGTCCTACTTCTTCCTTGTTTTCCAAACTTTCGTTCTTTGACAGGATTGGGTTTACAGTACCCGTTGAAGTGGCACCGTGCTGTCTAGTCTGGAAGCTGGAAATTGATCTTCCCGTCCCAACAAATATGGTGGCATTTGCTATATTGAGGAACGGCCTTCCCGGGAGTAGTGGAGCATCATCGTCATCTCCATTTGGAGCTTCATCTTGGTGGGGGGTCAATGGAGCATATAGCATGGTGTCATTCATCTTTTTGGACATAATGTTGACACTTGTCCCCGGATCACAATATGTTCTCTCGAATGTGTGCGGACCAATTAAGCGGTGATAATCAGGGCGCCCTAGGTCTTCCTTCTTGGTAACGAAGGGTGCATCCGCAAAAACAGGGGTTGCTCTAATGACGAGGTTTACCAAGCCTTGTGGTCACCATTTTCATAGTTTCAAGCGGGGGTTCAGCCTCTACTGAATCTTTCCTGGGGTTAGATGATGAAATAGCTGCAGATATCTAATTTAATTGGGTTTCTATCATCTTATTAAAACTTAATTGATTCTTTACTGTAGAAGATAGAGTGTCAAGCTTTGAATTAATGTTTTCAAACATTTTATCATTATAAGCAAGGTTTTTTGTATGATTTTCATTTATCTTAGCTTGACCTAACACTAAATCTTTAAGGGAAGGTTGATTTGAATTGTAATTCAAATTAAAATTGTTACCTCCCTATCGGTGGGGTTGATTGCTTCACCCACCATTATTTGGCCTGAACCCGTTGTTGATGTAGGCGCCTTCTTCACGGGTTTTGGGGTAGTTACTCCCCCCGAATGTCCGACGTCTCACTGCACTTCGTATGTCATGTGTGAGTCCTGTGGGAAGCACGGAGCTGCTCATTGCCCTTTTCTCGGTAGCGCGGTCATCCAATCTTTTTAGCGGTAGATCCATTTTTGTGGCAATCATATCTGTCTCCTTCACGGTGTGCATGGCTTTTTGTGTTTTTGTTGGGGCTCTCTCCTCTCCCCATCCTTGGTTCTCAATCATCTTCTCGATGAGAGTTTGTGCTCCATCGACGGTGAGGGATAAGAATGCCCCTCCAGCGGTGGTGTCAATGTGCCCCTTTGACATGGGCGTGAGCCCATTGTAGAAGTTTTGGAGCATGAACGATTGCTCCATAACATGGTGTGGGTAGGCGAGGATATATTCTTGAAGCCTCTCCCATGCCTCCGGTATGGGCTCCATTGAGTTCTGCTGGAAGTTGGAGATTCTTGCCTACAGGACATTGGTTTTGCCCATTGGGAAGAACCGAGCGAGGAACACCATGGAGCACTTGCTCCATGTGTTGATGGCTTCCTTGTCCTTGTAGAACCACTGTTTCGCTTTCCCCACAAGGGAGGAAGGAAACAGGCGGAGCTTGATCACGTCTGGCGTGACATCCTTGATAACGATGGTGTCACATAGGTCCAGGAAGTTCTGTAGATGTGCATTGGTATCCTCGCTTAGCAGTCTACAAAATGGACTAGCCTGTACCATCATGATAAGGCCAGTGCGGATCTCAAAGTTCTTGTCACCAGTGTCAATCGCCGGACCAACGGCACGTTGGTGAATTGGGACAAGAGTAGTCGCGAAGTGTCTTGTCCATGAGTGTTGGTGAAGATGGTGCGGGGTTGACGGTTTCAACTACCGGCGGAGTAGCAGATGAAGGGATGGTACGGGACTGGCTTTTCCTTAGGAGTGCCTCCGGATTGTCGATGAAGTTGTTCGATAGTTTGTAACCAGTCATACACTATCCTGTTTTCATCCACAACAGGGAGAAAATAAAGAAGAGTTAGCCTACAGAGACTAGGGCTATCATACATGCATGTGGTCATAATCATTTTCATGCTAGCTTTTCTCTTTTTTTTTTAACCATGCCTTCCCCGGCAACGGTGCCAGAAATGCTTGTTGGCATTTCTAATGTCATTACCAAGAATGGACTTAGGATCCATCCCTGGTAGCAACGCTAGAAATACCTTGATACAATGTTGTCCTAGACACCGCTACTAAGGCTGAGTTAACCTTAGCAACACCGCTTAGTAACATTGATATGATAGACACGATTGGTTTAGAAGTCAATCCGCAGGCGCACGGATCTATCATTGTAGCATTTCACCTGGAAGTATTCAGGGTATCGTTATTTATATTTTCCCAAAGGAAGGCAGGTTTGTGTAAAGACTTAGCGTGATGAAGGAATTATGATTCACAAGCTTGCATAATAGAACCGATAGTCTAATGTAGGGGTAAAAATGATAATCCAGGATAGTGGGAACACAACCTTAAGCTACTAAAAGGATAAAAGGAAAACAAAGAATAAAAGAATGTTCCTACGTTGAGCATGGCAATTCTAATAAAGCTATGCTTAGAACATTAGTAATCATATGATGGGCATGAACAGAGGTAGAACTAGGTCAAGATGAAAGGGAGATGGCCGCACCTGGTCTGCCAGCCGATAGACACTTTAAGAACTCCAACACAACACCCGAACGTGGAGGAATGCTAAGGACGAACAGGGCTGTCACCACCGGCCGCCATCCTCACTTTCGTGGGATGCCATGACCTCTGATGGCTTCCACATACCTAAGCACCATGCTTACGTATATAGAGAACTACCTATATCCCCACGGGACCTCCGACCCTATGGATCGACAAGCAAGGAAAATGCAAGATTCAGCTCAAAGAAGACCGTTTTGGCAAACTACTGATTCAGACTTGAAAACTGCCAATTCAGACTCGAAAGTATCAGCTGGTTTCTGAAAGAGAGAAGAAATTAGCAGTTTGATAGTGATGTCAGCCAGCACTTCACGTCGAAAGCAATGTGGGTTCCAGCAAAAAAGGAAAGCGTGGAGCCAAAAGTATAGTCGGCTAAGAGTTTCTATTTTTTAAGTTGTGTTCTATTAGGACTCATGTTAGACCACGGAGTATAAATATGAACCCCGGTCACCGTAAGAATCATCATACAATCAATACAAACACCCAAACTACGTGCCAAATCGAGTCCGGTCAGTCGCCGAGTTCTTCTAGTGCTTGAGGGGCTCCATCGATCCGTCGACCTCCGAAGTTGCTCGTAAGTTCCAACATGATTTGTATCTTGTGCTATCAAGGCTGCATTGGCTTGACCAACCTCTTGTAATCTGATACAAATTAGTTATCGTTTCATCTGTTGATCTGTAAGGCTGCATCAATCCGTTTGATCTCTTATAGTTTAGCTTGTGGAATATTTATCGGCTCTATTAGATCCGGCATATCTAGTAGATTCATCAAGTTACCGGTGTTGTTTACTTGTTTATGCTTTATCTTTTGTTACAACACCTTTTTTGCTCGATCAAGATTGATAAGCTTTGGCCTTAGATCTTTCTTGTTTTCGATCGTCTTTATGCTAATACACTCTTATTCTACCATGATGATTGTTTTCTTGTGCTTATCGGCTAAATCTTATTGATCTTGATCGTTATGTGTTCTGGGTTCAAGGCTTGATTAGATATGAGTAGTTTGGAGAGTCAATGTAGAGAAGTCGTCCGATGGACTAGCTTTGCTTTGATTTGATAGTTTGCTCGTGTTTTAAACCTGTTGAGTTCCTGCTTCATGGACCCCAAATCGGCTAAATCAGCCAATACGGTTATGCTTTCATGAGTAGCGCATATATATAGATCTATCTAGATGTCAGATGATGCTAGCCTCACATTGTCAAGTTTGTATAAACCCATCGGCCGTTAGACCGGTAGACACAAATATGACATGTTTAGTGAAAAGGGTTTGTTAAGACCGCCGGTCGATAGACCGATTTTAATAGATCTCTGTTCGTTTGCTATTTAGATTAGACTTATATACATGATCTATCTTTTTATAATGTTTTGAATAAGTTAGGTCGGCTGAGAGGTATGCTTATCTTTGGTTTATCTATATAGCTGTTTTACCTTATTCTTTACTGCTTTGTTTATCTACTATGCAATAGAATCGACAAATATGCACTGTTTTGTTGATATCAATAGAATTGCCAATTTTAATGTTTTACGGATTAACTATTTTCGGGAATCGGCTATTTAGCCATTTGCCATCTAAACTGGCTCTCGAGCCGTAAATTGAACTGCTCGCGGCAACACCCGGCATGTTCCGCCTTAAATTACTAATCTATTTTTTCTCCCTTGTCAATTGTAGGTCAAATTGACCGGCACGCCCTTGGAGTCGATCATCCGTGCTGCTCCATTGAAGCTAAGCTTTCGGCTTGCTGTGTGTTGAACACAAAGGCGTCACTTTTGTGTCAACACACTTTTTGGCACGCCCAGTGAGACCACAATCGCCATGTCGAAGAACAATGATCTCATTCTTGACGTAACGCTTGACGAATTGCCTGATGAATTCAAGGAAGTAATCAGCAGAGTAGTGCAACAGTATCAACACAAGTGCTTACTGGCGTTCTGCAAGACCAGAGAGAAGAAAGTCTATCAGAAACATGAGTTGCCAAGAGTTTTGCTGGATGGACAATCTGATGTCTCTCATGAAGAAGAATGCAGGCAAGTTGAAGAGGTCATTCGCAGGGTTGTGGCTGATAATATGAAAAATCACAATGCTGCTTTTCTTGAAGACTTTCTACAACACCATGACACATATCTTTGGTGAAGGAGCTACTCAACAGCTCAATGACCAATATGGTCCTGTGTATTTCAATTTGCCACCTAAAGGTCAAGTTGGAACTAGTGGAACTCGAAATAAAAATGGTCAGAAAGCTTCTGATGAATCAGCAATGCCTGTTAATGAGGTGCAACAGCCGAATCAAATGGTTAATTTTGGTACCACGGGAGATGTACCTTACTTGGCTCAAAAAAATAGCTCCATCAGCAACAAGACTCAGGAAAGATGAGGAATTTCCCCACGGGTATCATGCAACTAGTGATTACAGGACTTTCAACACAATTCCCAATCCAGGATATCGGAGTATTGCTAATCCTTATGCTCAAGGGATGCAAGCACCTCAATCTAATCTGGACGTCATGATGCAAAGAATGTCAGAGATGATGCAAAATCAATTTGGTTTGAAACCAAAGAGTCAGCCCTTCTCATACAGACATCCATATCCTGAGTGGTGTGATAGAGTTATGCTGCCAAGTGGGATCAGAATTCTAGAGTTTACCAAATTCACTGGCCAAGATGATACCAGCACCATTGAGCATATCAGTCGATATCTGGCACAATTGGGTGAAGCCTCCGCAGAAGAAGCGTTCAGAGTCCGGTATTTTCCATCATCATTGTTTGGACCAGCTTTTACATGGTGGTCGTCTCTGCCACCCAATTCTATTCCCGATTGGCGGGCGGAGAAAATTTTCACGCATACTTCTTCCACGGGAACCGGTGAGATGACACTTGTTACATGAGGCAGAAACCTAGCAAAACAGGACTTGAATATCTTCGAAGGTTTAGAGAAACCAAGAATTTGTGCTTCTCACTCACTATTCCTGATGATCAGTAAGCTGGATTGGCTATTTCTGAATGTTGCCGGCTATTAAAGAAAAGTTATATGGGGAGCAGTTTGAAGACCCGGGACAGTTAGCTCAAAGTCTAGGAATGATTAACAGCAAATTCCACAACATGAAACGAGATTCCAGTTCTAGAAAGACAGTGCTTTCACAGAGATGTATGAACAGTTCTTGGCCAGTGGTGGTGATAATGAGGAAGATGCTACTGATGATGAAATAGCAGCAGCTACGCCAATTAACTGGGGTAAGAAAGTAGTGTCAGTTCTAGACACATGGGCAAGAGAAGATGAGGAGAAATATGACTTTGACGTGACCAAGGCTGATAAATTGTTCAAACTGCTGGCCAAGGAAGGGTGTATCAAGTTGCCTCTAAATCATGCTTTTTTGGCCCCTAGAGGAGTGAAAGATAAGAAATTCTGTGGTTTCATAACACCAATTCACATTCAATTAATGATTGCGAGGGTTTTGCACAGATGATTCGAGGAAGGCTATCCAGGCAGGCCAACTCAAATTTAACAGTGGAAAGATGAAGTTAGATGCTGATCCTTTCCCTGCTCAGAATGTGGTGTCTGTCGGTTTCCCGAAAGGCAAATTCAAGGTGTTAACCTCTGACAAAGCAAAGGAGGCTGGTACAGTTGATCCAAATCGGCAGATTACAGTTGATGAATATCGGCAGAATAGCTGATTCAAAAATAGCCGATTTGAGAAGGGTGAAACGTCCCATAGCTCGAAGCCGAGAGTAACATCTCGAATTCTATTGAACAAATGGCAAAGGCAGCAAGAAAAAAGAACACCATCAATGGTTGTAGGAAAGGGAATATCAACATCGATATGAACAAGAAAGATTTGCGAGGAGGCGGGGAAGAGTCTCATTGGGGTTGCTTATTTTTCAAGCATTGCTGGAATGAAGGTCTAAAATTGGCAACCAGGAATAATTGTCCTGAATGCAGTTATCAATATCGGGAGTACATGCAATCTCAGACCAACCGCACGTTACGCCCATGATAGGCTTAACTATCACTCTCATGAGATGGATCCGCGCTTAAAAATGATGGTACTTATGGTCGTTACGGCAAAAGATTTGCCGATCGGGATTGGGCTGATTATGAAGACGAAGAAGAAGACCAAGTATGTTTGGCAAGAAGGACAATGGTGTCCACCAGGCTTGAGAAGGAGTCAAAAGAGGTGTGTGCAACGCTTGAGGAATAAAGAATTGCAAAGAATCAATAGAATAAAAAGACTCAAGTGTGGCGTGCCAAGCAAGCGACCAATAAAGCCAAAAAATCGGCTGAAGTTGATATGGTTTTATTACGCCATCAGAATTCAAAGCTTACGAAGAGCAAGAAGTGTACTTAGATTTTGATGAAATAGAATTTGAAGAATTGGTGGCTAAGTTGGTGCTAACGCAGCAAGCTATTTTTGAGAAACCTAAAAAGAATGGACACTTGAAAGCTCTATGTCTTCAAGGATTTGTCAATGGAAGACCTATGAACAAGATGCTGGTAGATGGAGGTGCCGCAGTCAATATCATGCCGTACACAACCTTCAGAAAGCTGGGAAAAACAGATGAAGACTTGCTGGACACTGACTTGAGGCTTAGAGACTTTGGAGGCAACGTGTCTAAAACTTGAGGGGCAATCAATGTTGAATTGACCATTGGAAGCAAAACATTGCTCACTACATTCTTTGTCATTGATGGTAAGGGCTCATACGACTTGCTCCTCGGAAGGGACTGGATTCATGCCAACTGTTGTGTTCCTTCAACTATGCATTAGATCTTAATCCAGTGGCATGGAGATAATGTGGAGGTCGTGCCAGCAGATACTTTTGTGAGCGTGGCAGTAGCTAACCCACTTTTTGGGGAGTTTGAAGATCTTGAATGTTTCTCTAGAAAAAAGAGTGGAATGAAGGTTCCATCAAAATCAACGATGAGGACCAACAACTGATCCAGTAGTTGGCTCGAAAAGTAATTTTAATGGATAATCTAGTTGATGGCAACAAAGGGAAGCTAGGACATGGTTTTATATCGGTAGATAAGTTAGAAGAAATTGATATTGGTCCGGAGATAGACCAAGGCCGACATACATTAATGCTAGCTTAAACCCTGAATATAAACTTGAATTAACAAATCTTTTGAAAGAATACAGAGATTGCTTTGCTTGGGAATATTCGGAGATGCCTGGTTTGGATCGATCCATTGTTGAGCATCGTTTGCCGATTAAATCACGGATATCGGCCGCATACAAGCAACCTCACGAGGAAAATATATAAAGCTCAAGTTCTTGCCGATGTGAAAAAAGAAATCGAGAGGTTGTTGGAAGCCAAATTCATCAGACCTTGCCGATATGCGAGAATGGATTTCTAAGATAGTCCTCGTATATAAGAAGAACGGGAAGATGAGAGTTTGCATAGATTTGAGAGATTTGAATAAAGCCATGCCAATGGATGGATATCAATGCCGATTCTTTGATTTATTGGTAGATGCAGCAGAGGACACAAAGTAATCAGTTTTATAGACGGCAATGCTAGATACAATCGATTTTTATGGCAATTGAAGATATATCTAAAACAACATTTCAGGTGTCCTAGAGCAATTGGTTTATTTGAATGGATTGTCATGACCTTCGGTTTAAAAAATGCCGGTGCAACTTATTAAAGAGCCATGAATTATATTTTTCACAAGTTGATCGCAGAATTGTGGAAATTTACATTGATGATGTGGTGGTCAAATCCAAAGATTATAAAGATCACTTGGCTGATTTGAGAGAGACTCTAGAGTGCACTAGAAGACATGGCTTGAAAATGAATCCAAATAAATGTGCTTTCTGAGTATCTATTTGGAGAATTCTTAGGTTTCTTGGTGCATCAAAGGGGAATTGAAGTTAGACAAAAAAAGCATGAAAGCTATAGATGATGTGACTCCTCCCAATGATTTGAAGCAAGTTACAATCCTTACTTGGTAAAATTAATTTTGTAAGAAGGTTCATATCAAATCTATCGAAAAGAGTTTTGCCGTTTTTTTCTCCCTTTGCTAAAATTGAAGAAGGATCAAGAGTTCAAATGGGGTGACGAACAACAAAAAGTCTTTTGATGAAATAAAGGAATACATGAAAACACGACCCAGTTTTGGTGCCTCCTCAAATAGGCAAGCCTTTTAAGTTGTACGTGGCGGCCGATAGCCAAACTATTTGGATCGGCCCTCACTACACCACAACACCCCAATTACCGTTGGATGGTCCGACGCGAAAGCCATGTATAGCGTCAGACATTCCCGACCCTAAGAACATATAGCGTCGGACTTCAACCGACGCTGTAAGTCCCGACGCTAAAGACCTATAGCGTCAGACCAAACCTATAGCGTCGGATGGTCCGATGTGCCGAACGTTCTTTAGCGTCGGATAGCATGCCAAGTACTATATAGCGTCGAGATAGCATGCCGGTGCTATATAGCGTCGATAGTTTGACATTATAAGTGCTTTTAGCGTCGATGGTTCGATGGGATCATTTGAATGCATTTAAAAAAATAAAAAGCTATTTGGTTGCAATTTAATACAAAAGTAACATCATTGTGCACATTTCTCATACGCAGACAAATTCATTCATTTAATCCAAACACTCGAGACATATATATATATAAGATCAACCATTACAAACACTAGTGGTAGTTCAAAAACTATGGTCGCAATTGTAGGAGTTCAAGCTATCGTAATTTGTAGTTTAAAAACTGCAGCAGACACTTGCCACAGCTTCAAGCCGTCCTACATGATGAGTTTGAGTTTGCTTTCCTCCGAACCGCAATTCTCATCTATCGACAAGAACATGAGTGCACTGGGAACAAAGAAGTGTTCTCTCTCAAAGGGGTCATTTGTATTGGCTACCCTTCATGTCAAACACCAGTTCTCTAGTTCGAATTTATCTTTTGCAAGGGTATATGGGACTTGAAGTTTTACTCACCTAGCTCGTAAATGAAGATATTTTGGTAATCCAAAGTATACATAGGGTACATAGATGAGCTATCTCGCAAGTGAAAAATAGTGCACAATTTAGAAATCGAACGCAAACATATGTACTTGATATAAAATAGTGCCCTGCGGCATCACGTCCACTAAATGAAAAAGCTAGCATGACACCTAAACATCCTAGACTTAACAAGGAGCACTAATCTATAGAGGTCCAAGGCCCTGAATGGAATGATCAAAACAAAACCAACGACTATATCCCTACTAATTTTCCACAATAACCGTATGCATCCATATCCGACTATGCATCCACAACAGCTATATCCCTACTAATTTTCCACAAGCAGTAATCTATAAGATGCACATTTTTAGTCTAATATTACATTATGAGACTCAACTAATCAATAAACAAGAAGTCTTTACTAGTCACATAAAAATGAAAAGCAAATATTCAAATTTGAGAATTGTGCCCATCAAGTCAAGCAAACAAAGACTAGTACTCTTGAACAAAGAAGTCGGGAGAAAATATACGATTGCCAAGCGGTGGTGTCCAAAGAAGTAATTCATTTCTTATATTACACTTACTCGTGATGTTCTCGGTTCGGTGGTGCTCTAACTCCTATAGTCACAGGTGGCTTCCATCTTAAGCTTCTTCGTGCGAAAAGTACTGCAGTGGTGGGCTCGAGAGTTGATGAAACCGCAGGAAGCGGGCGTAAAATTTAATGGAGCAAGTAAACACAAGTGAGTGTACAAAATGCTACATTGTGTAAAAGTGTGACTGTAGTGAATTGATGAAAACCTTACTTGAAAGTCTATTTTTACATCGAAAAATTTTTCTTGCATTTGCTACCATAATCATGGAGTGGTCGTGCAATTCAACAAATGAGTGTACACACAGTCTAAAGCGAAGCTAGTGCGCACACTTTTGGAAAATCAATATATTTTTAGACAAAAAAAAGAACTAGTATTCTCGAGAAATTTGCCTTTCATCTACGGCAACATTCTCGTGCTACAAGCATGGCTACATATGGGAATTAATATGCTAACAAGATAGTTCGGTGGTGCATGAGATTGAATCTGCAAGCACAAAAAACGAACGGCATCACAAAAGCACAAGTTTGAAATACCGATGTGACACTAAGAGTTCAAATGGCTTTATCCATTGCCATAGATAGCGGCACCCATCACTTCAAATTTGATCAACCATGTCCGTAAAGGAATAATTTAAAACATGATAATTGTAAACTAGAGCCATATCATCTTTGCTTGTAGCCTTGTACCATTCAGAGAAATACCAATGATTGCAAACCCCTTACATTTTGTTTATGTCATTGTTGACCGACTGATTATTGTTTTCGGCCCCTCTATCTTATCATCTTCAATCTCACTATCTCTTCAATGTCCCTATGAGACCACGAGAAAATGAAAAAGCCATCACCGCATCTACAGGAAAAGAACATCTAGCCCACTACAAATGTTACTTGCATATAGACACCAGTGTGAGGTTTCACCTCAAATTAGACCGCACTAGCAGTGCTTTGCAAATACAGATCAGACTTATAACCATGCTTAACAGATTATGTTTTGGAAAACAAGATGCAAGTCAGCAAGAAATTACTTCATGGTGTAAGCACCACCAGCCTTGACCTTCCCACAGTCCTTGCATCCCCAAATTCCAACTGCTTTCCTCTTCACAGCAAACTGGAAAGACAAAAGCAAATGTGGAAAGACAACTCTACAGAAAAGTAGGGCCTGACTGCATGTGCTTTATCTGATTTGTATAACTCAAATTAGGAAATTAAATGCATGCTGCAACTCTATGATTAATGAACTTCAGTACAGCTAGACTAGAGAATGATAAAAAAACCTTAACAACTCGTATGTAATTGAGATAACTTCATTTCAAGAATCAGTATGTCAACAATTTCATATTTCAGATAAACACAAACCATACAGCTAATCCAAAGTCTCCTAGGTTAGTAGCAAGAAGGTTGGAAAAGCAGTACAAAGCTACCAGTTAATAATCTAGGATGCCAAGATTAATTATGAATACCATTTTGCATTGATATTATGTTCACAGAAACATACTCAGAATTGCAACAGCTAATAATGGTTTCATCGAAGCATGTATACATTTCTACAGAACTTATAGATATCCTAAAGTCAAAATACTGCACTTATCTTAACAATTGTTTCATCGAAGCCAAATCTAACATCCACCTCGTCCAGAGCAAGAACCTACCAGCAGATAGAGTCCCAGGTTCCTGGCACCAAATCATCCCTAGATCTGCTCCTCCTCCTCGTCTCCCCACTAGATCTGCAGCAAGGAGATCGAAATCAAATCCAAATCGAGAGGGAGGGGAACCTACCGGGATGTGCATCCACCAGAGGGGCGGAGCCCATGCCGCAGCCTAGGGTGCGAGACGCTGCCTTGGGGTCGCACCGTCGTCTCAGGACCGCGCCGCCGCTCGGGGTGCACGCCATTGCCACGGATGTGGAGGAGGGCGGCGTGTGGGGGAGTAGAGAGGGGTGGCGACCGGATGCGGAGGAGGCGTGTGGGGAGGAGTAGGAAGGGGCGGCGGACGGATGCAGAGGAGGCGTGCGGGGGAGGAGTAATGAGATGAGGGGCGGCGGCCGGCTGCTCGTTGTCTCGATGCGGAGTAGGCCTCCTGCGTTGGTGTGTGATTGCATTGAGGATGGACTAGGGTTTCAGGAGCATTTATACGTGAGATAGAGTGTACATGGCTGATCTGGTGCGTTCATCAAAGATCCGATGGTGGTTTCTCCATCCAACTAAATGGGCCAATGTAATAGATGGGCCAGCGTAGTAACATAGCTCAATCTGTATTATCATTGTTTTCCTTTTTATTATGTATTTTCTAGATATACACAAAATTATATCTAACGCTACACGCTTTTGAAAAATAATTGCACGTCCTATCTAACAAGGTCCAAAGATTATAAAAATATATATCTAAGAAGACATGCTCTATTCGAGTTCACATCTAAAGATCCATGAAAAATTAATTGTTTTGTTGAACGTTGCTCAAACTCCTACAATATTTTGGTGCTCCGACAAAAAAATAAATAGAAATATCATAAAGTTGTCTAAAATTCTAAGAATTGGTATGGAGGCGTATTTTGCTTGTATAGGCATGCCATACGAATTTGATCCAAGTATCACAATTAGAATTAAATAACCACACATGGTTTAATAATTGTTTATTGCAATTACATAGCTAAAAAACATGAAACATTATTGGCCATGCTGCGTACGCCAAAAAATCAGCCTGATAGTGTAGTCCATGCTGCGTACGACAAAAAATCAGCAACACTTGAACTAATCTATGTACACAAATCACAAAACCTAAAAGGACCTCCAACTAGTAATCGAACGCAAGCTGCTTGGTGAAGTGACCTATGTGGGGCACACATAGATTTGGCGTCAGACAGAGCAACGCTGTAAATAGTTTTAGGGTCAAACAGGAGGACACTAAATCCGGATATCTATAGCGTCGGACAACACATCGCTAAACAAGGATTTAGCGTCGGATCGTTTCTTAGTAATCTTTAGCGTCGGATCATCCATCGATAAAGAAAAAAAATTTAGCGTCGACGTTCGATGGTGATTCGGTGTTGTGGTGTAGTGCCTTATGCAAGAATTGAAGGAAAAAGAGCGAGTAATAAGTTATCTTAGCTGAAAGCTTTTGGATCGAGAGACAAGATATTCTCCTATTGAAAAACTCTATCTATGTTGATATTATTCTTGTACTAAGCTTTGGCATTATTTGTTATCATCCGAGTCAATAATTGTCTCAAAAGCCGATGTGATCAAACATATGTTGTCAATGCCAATTTTGAATGGAAGAATCGGCAAATGGATTTTAGCACTATCGGAGTTTGACTTGAGGTTTGAATCGGCTAAAGTAGTCAAAGGTCGTAATTGCCGATTTCATCACTCAACATCATAAATCTATTGTTAGTAACACGGATATAGCACCTTGGATTTTATTCTTTGATGGGTCTTCATGTAAGCAAGGTGGAGGAGCCGGCATTGTTATAATTTCACCTTGGGGGGCAGTTTATGAATTTGCTTTGCCGATTAAGTCCATGGTTACTAACAATCAGGCAGAATATGAAGCTATCCTTAAAGGACTTCAACTTCTTCGAGAAGTAGAAGCCATTGCAGTCGAGATCTTTGGAGATTCACAATTGGTGATTAATCGGTGATAGGCCAATATGAGTGCAAAGATGACATATTGAGGAAATATTATGATGAGTGTCAAGATTTATTGAAGAATTTTTATCAAGTGTCTTTGCAACATATACCTAGAGCACAAAATCAAGAAGCAAATCGGTTGGCTCAAAGTGCATCCGGTTATCGGAGTCTTAAGAAATCCTCAATATTAATGATCGCAAAGTCAATGATTGGAGGATTGAAATTGCCAATTATCTAAGGAATCCATCACGAAAAGTCAGTCGAAAGCTAAGGTACAAAGCTATTAAATTTGTCCTACTTGATGATCAATTATATCATAAGGTGTGGATGGAGTCTTGCTCAAATGTTTGAGTCAAGAAGAAGCAAAAAGATTGATGAGCGAGGTACATGAAGGTTTATGTGGTGCCCATCAGTAAGCTTATAGGATGAAGTGGATAATTAGAAGAACAGGATATTTCGGCCGACCATGTTAGAAGATTGCTTTAATTATTACAGGGGATGTCAATATTGTCAAAAAATTCGGCAACATTCAAAGGACTCCAAAGCATCGGCCATGAACCCAATCATAAAGCCTTGGGCATTCAGAGGATGGGGTATAGATCTAATTGGTCGATTTATCCATCATCCGTAAGGGACATAAGTTTATATTGGTGGCCCGCAGTTACTTTACTAAGTGGGTTGAAGCAATTCCTTTGAAGAAGATTACATCGAAAATATGATTAGTTTTGTCAAAGAGCATATAATTTATAGATTTGGTATTCCTCGGACAATAACAACCGATCAAGGAACAATGTTCACTTCATCGAATTCTATGATTTTACAAAAAGCATGGGAATCAAATTGCTCAGGCCAGGCACCAAATCAGATCATGATCAAGCTCATCAAGAAGAAGATTGATGAAAAGCCAAGGAAGTGGCACTTAACTCATAATGAAGCATTATGGGCTTATCGGATGGCTTGCCATGGGTCCACTAAGGCTGCCCCTTATGAATTAGTATATGGACATCATCTTTGTTTTACCATGGGAGATCCAATCTGAATCAAGAAGAGTAGTATTGCGTAAAGATTTGAGAGCCGAGGATTATAAGAATCTCATGATTGACGAGTTAGAAGACCAACATCAAATTCGGCTTAAAGCTCTGGAGAATATTGAAAAAAAATAAGATCCGGGTTGCTAAGTATTATGACAGCAAAGTCAAAGCAAAAGAATTTTCAGAAGGAGACTTGGTATGGAAAGTGATTTTACCGATTGGGACCAAAGATCACAAATTCAGCAAGTGGTCACCTAATTGGGAAGGGCGTATCCGTATAGAAAGATGTGTGCCTGGCAATGCGTATTATTTTGAAAACATTGAAGGGAGAAGAATTCAGCAGAGCAATCAACGGGAGATTTCTCAAGAAATTTTATCGTAGTATCGGTTAATTCCTGATAGCCGATTATCGTAATCTGGCTTCAATAGCTGATACTAAAAGGGTATCATCTTTAGCACAAAAATCCCGATGACAAAAAATAGCGAAACAAATGTATTGCCTTTAGAACAAAAAAAATGCAAAATAGAGGAAGTTATCACAAGAACGATCATGAGCAAAAGCATCATTTCAGAATTGAGATTAAAGTGCAGATATATTACAAACAAGCAAGATGCACGGTTGTTCTTAAAATGTTCCCAGGAAGAGGCTTTAAAAGATTCTAGTCCTATTACAAATCATTTCTTGGTAGATATCTTCTTGGCAAGATCTTCCACACACTTGAAGGCTGCCTGCAAGCGTTGCATGGAATTGGGACCATGGGCAGTCGCGGCCGCTATCAGATTGACAGCAGCCGACTTCAAGTGATCCAGCTCTGCAGTTAGGGCTAAAAGCAAAATAGGCATTACATAACAGTGTACACATTGCGATAGAAGAAATTAATTGTGAAAGGGAGCTCACAGGCCACACGGGCTTCAGCTGCAATACGCTGATCTCGCTCCGCCAGATAATAGGCATCCGTAAGACTCAAATCCTTCATGGCATCTTTGTGGAGTCGCTTTATCTTCCGAAGTTCCTTATGATAACACCGGTCATCCGAAGCAGTATAGGAGTCGATGGTGGAATCAGATGAGTTAGAAGAGACAGAAATCGGAGCAAAGTCGGTGCCAAGAAGACTATCCGTGTCATTATGCTGATTGATGCTATTAGAATGAACAAAATGGTCAACAAGATGAATAGTCAGATGCATTGCAGCACAGAGCGATAGATCCAGGCTTACCCAAGGTCACGGAGTTGCTTACGGGTCATCGGACTAGTTTCTTCACCTGATTCCTCTGCTGGGTGCTTGCCTCTGCTGTCCGCCATGGGAGTTTTCTTTCAAGTTCGTGAGAGAGCAAGAAAAGGTGAAGAATGGTTGCAATGAAATGGGGACGAAGGCTCTAGAGGTATTTTCAAGATGCAAGATTGGTAGATATATCGGGAAGTGTGAGCTACTGTGTGCAATTAATCGAGAATACCCAGCACTACAAATCGGGAGCCGTTCGTTGTTGGCAAAGCCAATCGGTTATTTTGGAGAATCGGCTAAATCGGAGGATTGGTTAAATCAGAGAATCGGCTAAATTGGAGGATTGGCTAAGATTGAAGTAAATAGATTAGTGAAATTGAAATCTAACTACTGAAAAACAGAGATTATCGAACACGAAGATCATGAAGTTTTTTGGAATCCAACAAACAGAGGTACATATTACAAATCGAAAGCCAAGAGTTATTCATCCTATTACAATCTAATCCCAGAAAACCCTGTTGATAATGGTCTGGGGTGAGTTGCATGGGCGATGGCAGCGGCATGATCCGCGTACTGATTTTCTAGATCATCAAACATCTCCGGTTCCTCCCCGGGAAAGCCAGTGGGCTGAACGGAGTAGTCTTCACCAGTCTGAGCTGACATCGCTGCCAACCCAGCAGAAGTGCCGAAGCGCACGCCATGAAGTGCGATTTCTTCAACACGGCCAGAAGCAGCTTGCAGGCGCTGCACTGGTGCTGCACCCTGGGCATTGATGGTGTCGGCAAAGTTGTTCACCGCCGTCTCCAATTGTTCCAGCCGTCTGGCCAACGCTGTCACACAAAGAAAGGAAACACATTTGACCTGAATTAGAGTGCAATAAGGAATACAGGATCAATGGATGTGCACAAGGAATTTACCATCGTTGGCCTCAAGAACTTGGGCCATATCTCTCTCATGTTGGGCGCGTTCAATGCCCAGCATCTTGGTGGCCTCAGAGTAGAGGTCCTTCATCTCACGCAATTGCTGATTGTAGCGGCAAGCGTCGGCGGTGGTGTAGTAGTCATATGTACCACCAGAAGAGCCTGACGAGTCTGATGAACTGGAAGAAACCAGAGCCGGTTGATCATTATGGCCGGTAATCTCTGATGGAGGAAGAGGGCGAATGTGCTCGTGCTGTACGAAACTGATAGAAGACAAGATTTGTTGACACCCAAAATTGGCTTGGACTAAGGCACATAAGATTCGGACTTAGCCAATTCTATGAAGGGCTAAGGCACCGCAAATTTTCGACTTAGTCAATTTTATGAAGGTCAAGAAAGTCAAAAGGGTCAAAAGTTAAGAAATCTGATGAAGGAGGCGATTACGCGCATCAGAACAAGCGCCGGACGCCGACCTCCAGCGCTAGGCGCGTCAGCCAGCGTCGGGACGCGTCCGGGCGGCCCCTCGCAGCGCAGTCCTCTCGGACTGCGTCCCGTGCGCGCCGGATGCTCGACAGTCGCGCCCGGCACTCCTCACCCAGCGTCCCGGGCGGACTCCCTCGGCTGCAGGGTCTCTTTGGACTGCGTCGATTGCACCGCCAAACGGCGTCCGGCGCCGTATTTCGGGCGTCTGGCGCTCCTCGCAGCAGGCCGATTTCATGACTTGTCCGAACCGGTCTCTTTCCTAATCGGTTTTGGGCAAGCTTTGATGCTTGGAAACACATCTAAGGCGGTTCCTAAGGGGATAAGACCACCCCCTTATATAATGAGAGGTTCATGGCGATTTGATCCCATCTACATCCAATCGTGATATTAAACCCTAAACTCCTTTTTTACCTCTTCCAAACCCTAACTCTGCTGTCCGGCGTTCTTCTCGACGAATTTCGCGGGCGTTCTAGGTGGCCTTGCCGATCCTAGGGCAACCCTCGCGTCGCGTTCTCCCGACGGATCCTTCGGAGTGCGTTCGAGGTAAGTTTCGGCCGAGATCGAGCCCTACATCGACCTAACCGTTCTCTAGGTCGGTTTCGTCGGTCAAGTTGTGATCCTTGCCGCTTGTACAGGTTGTTTCTTCAACCTTGTGGGTGTCCAAAGCCCTCCCGGTGTGTTGGTGCCATAATCGCGTCAACAAGATTGAAATCAAGAAAACGGACAGTAATTGTCAAAACACAGGAGGCAAGTTTACTGATTTTACCCAAGCTCGCGCAGACGTTGGCGATTCGGTGGGCGGCTTCCTTCTACAGCCTCTTCCGCTGGACGTTTTCCATGGTTGTCGCCGCCCGCCATTGAGGGTTTTTTAAGTTTTCTCTCGGGAAAGCTCTGGAGATGAGATAAGCGAGAGCAGTTGCAATACGATGGAATGAGGGAGTTTTGGATCTGGTTTTAAACCAAGAAGGAAGCCTGATGGTTGCCTCGAAAGATGTGAAAACCGGCTGCGTTAATTGGAAAGTTCGAACGACGCGCACAAAAACCAGAAAAGGATAAATCTGGAACAGTTCCTTCCTTGTAAAGCCGTTTGCTAATCGGCTAAATATTTTTGGCAAAAATATTAAACTGAAGAGAATCGGGAAACCTACTGGAGCTAAGAAATTGGCAAAACAAGTATAAGAAGAAACATCGCAGTATCTTGGTGAACCTAAAATTAGCAGTTTCACAAGGAATATTTTAAACAGCCAAGTATAGAGATTGATTACATCAAGATACATTACAGGCCTAGGTATTGCGATCCTTGCCGCTTGTACAGGTTGTTTCTTCAACCTCGTGGGCATCCAAAGCCCTCCCGGTGTGTTGCTGCCCTAATCCGCGTCAACATACTTTTTGGCGACTCCGCTGGGGAAGACAAGGCGTCAACTCAATTCAATCTCGAAAAAACAGCGACATGGCCAACGACAACGAAGCTAGCAAGTGTTCGGAGATATCCCAAACCAACATCCGGCGTCCAGAGTCTATAGAGGAGCTCCCTGAAGACCTAAAGAAGAAGCTTCAAGACAAGATAGACGCCGTCCAACATGCCTTCATGCTGAGTTGTTGCAAGGATAGGCAAGCTTGTGGAATATTTATCGGCTCTATTAGATCTCGGCATATCTAGTAGATTCATCAAGTTACCAGTGTTGTTTACTTGTTTATGCTTTATCTTTTGTTACAACACCTTTTTTGCTTGATCAAGATTGATAATCTTTGGCCTTAGATCTTTACTGTTTTCGATCGTCTTTATGCTTATACACGCTTATTCTACCATGATGATCGTTTTCTTGTGCTTATCGGCTAAATCTTATTGATCTTGATCGTTATGTGTTCTGGGTTCAAGGCTTGATTAGATATGAGTAGTTTGGAGAGTCAATGTAGAGAAGTCATCCGGTGGACTAGCTTTGCTTTGATTTGATAGTTTGCTCGTGTTTTAAACCTGTTGAGTTCCTGCTTCATGGACCGTATCGGCTAAATCAGCCGATACGGTTATCTTTCACGAGGAGCGCATATATATAGATCTATCTAGATGTCAGATGATGCTAGCTTCACATTGTCAAGTTTATATAAACCCGCTGGCCGTTAGACCAGGTAGATGCAAATATGACATGTTTAGCGAAAAGGGTTTGTTAAGACCGCCAGCCGATAGACCAATTTTAATAGATCTCCGTTCGTTTGCTGTTTAGAGTAGACTTATATACATGATCTATCTTTTTATAATGTTTTGAATAAGTTAGGTTGGCTGAGAGGTATGCTTATCTTTGGTTTATCTATATAGCTGTTTTACCTTATTCTTTACTGCTTTGTTTATCTACTATGCAATAGAATCGGCAAATATGCACTGTTTTGTTGATATCAATAGAATTGCCGATTTTAATATTTTACCGATTAACTATTTTTGGGAATCGGCTGTTTAACCATTTGCCATCTAAACTGGCTCTCAGAGCCGTAAATTTAGAACTGTCTGGCAACACCCAGCATGTTCCACCTTAAACTACTAATCTATTTTTTTCTCTCTTGTCAATTGTAGGTCAAATTGACTGGCATGTCCTTGGAGTCGATCGTCCGTCTTTGCTCCATTGAAGCTAAGCTTTTCCGGCTTGCTGTGTGTTGAACACAGTGCGTCACTTTTCATGTCAACAAATCTACTTCTACTCTCTCCAAGAGCATCATATGACATGAACCCTATAGTTAGTCATGTTAACATCACAACATATCAAGTATAGACTAGTTCATACATCATGAATATAACATGAGCATAACTATACTCTAGTTCATAAGCATTGCGATATGAATAATAGGACTAGAATGTAGAAGAGAACTCCATAGTATATTACCAAGAAGATCCTTCTAAGGAGACAAGCCCTCCTTGAAGCTTAACCTTGCTCAAATAATAATACTGGACTAAAGATTACAAGTGGAGAGGTAGTAGCTCAAGTGTGTTTTGTGTTCTCCTTTGGGGGAGCTTTACTCTCTCATTTATACATGTTTCAAGGTCGGTTTGTGTGTATTTTTGGCAAGTACCACATGCAACCGCCTATGGGTGTCATCAATGAACCGCCCGAGGAGATCGGGCCCGAGAGGCGGCAATGTGGGTGGGTGCACCCGGGTGGCCCGATACCCATCCGCCTTCGCGTGTGGTCGGTTTGTTGGTGGACTGGACCTGGCCCATGGAGGCACTTCGGTCCAATTCATCTTCGTGACGGGCTTCTTTGTAGCGCCTTTGTAAAATACGTGTTTGGCTTTGCGTTTTCCTCGTTGTTTGGCGTATTTTCGCTTGATTCTGTGTTTGAGTCGCGCAAATCATAATTTTTTAGATTACAAGTGGAACTAGATTAATAGTAAAGGCATATGTGCCATAGGTTTGCAAGTTTCTCTAATATTAGACATAAGTTGGCAGTATAAAATGATCGTTAACGACCTCCAACAAATCTCCCAAGCTTAACCTTTGCTCATCCTGAGCAAATAGTTAGTTACTTGGTTGTTGATCGGGGAGTTGCTTCTATGCCGATATAATTCAAAATGTAACATGCTTATAACAAAGCATTCCTCCTTTGTTTGAATAAGTTGGCATTTTTATCCACCCTTTATTGCTCGAATCATGTGGGGCTTATAACTTTTCCAAGTTCTTGGGTGGTTGCAAGATAGAACGGGTGTAACATAAACACTAGTTGTTGGCATTTCTTAGCATCGCTACCAAGTTTTGTGTTCCCGGCAATGACACTAGAAAGCCTAATGGTATAAGTTAACGCAAACAGATGAATCCGCAAGCGAACGGATACCGTTGTAGCTTTCACCTAGGAGTATTCCAAGGTATTGTATTTATCTTCGGGAAGCAATGGTTAAAGAAGTCGATAAATAACCATCATGTATCTGCTAACTAGTATACCGGCTAGACTAATGTGGGGGTAAAAGATAGGATTGGAGTTTTGTGTAGGTGACACACATAGGAGAACTCCATGAAAAGATAGCAGGGCATACAAGCAAAGCTAGGAGGTCAACGGGAAAGGTCAAGGTTCCTATTTACTTCTCCATTACTGTGGTTCTATTCTAGCTAGTTCACACCAAAGGGGATAACTAAGCAAAGGTCAAACATAGCGGTCACACCTTTGCACTTGAGCAGCCAGTTCCTTTCCGATCCTCGAAAAAGACTGGGAAGGGGTGATCGGGAGAAGGTTGCCAAGAGCTCTACAAAAAATACCAACCCGAATGGGGTGGAATACAAAAAGGCCCTGGTCACCCGGGCCACCGGGGCTACCACAACAACTATCCAGGGGGTTGGCGCAATCTCAGTAACCGATAGTCTAGACACCACATCTACACTATCGATTACTACTCTAGCCACATATGATAACTAGAGCATTGGCCGAACGGAGATCCCACGCCAAAATGTAAACACTACACTTAACCATGATTAGATAAACCACGAAGGCATAAACTAAATAACCAAAAAGGACATTTCAATAACTAGAGAAGATAGAAGCGAAAGTATTAGAGTCTTACAAAGGACCGGTACAAGAATTTGCTGGACCTCTGAGGGTTTTTCTAGAACTTTGCACTACTCTCCCTAACTCCCAACTATAGCCATGTTACTACTACATCTTGAAATGTGGAGTATGGAGCTCTTCTTGTGGTGTGTCAAATGTGGAGGAGGAGCCCTCTATTTATAGGGGGAGAGAGGGGATTATGCCATGAAATATTCCCCTCATTACACCCTAAACCGACCTCCCCCACCGTCCTAGCATTAAATTTACCGCCAGCAACCACCGCCATAGAACTTATGTAGTGCATGTCAAGCCGGCAAGCAAGTGGGCAACACTCATCCAAAGAAAAGCATCATGAGCACTTGCAAGCCATTTGAGTTGTTACATATGGATTTATTTGGACCAACCACATCCACTAGCATTGGTGGCAACAAGTATGGTTTTGTGATTGTGGATGATTTCACTAGATATACTTGGGTATTCTTTCTCAATGACAAGAGTGATGTTTATTCAATCTTCAAATCATTCATCAAGAGAAGTCACAATGAGTTTGAAACAACTATCAAGAAAGTGAGAAGTGACAATGGTGGTGACTTCAATAATACAAGAGTTGATGAGCTTTGTGATGATTATGGTATTAGGCATCAATTCTTGGCCAAGTATACACCTCAATCCAATGGCCTAGTTGAAAGGAAGAATAGGACTCTCATTGATATGGCAAGATCTATGCTTAGTGAGTACAATGTGAGTCAATCTTTTTGGGCCGAAGCAAACAACAACACTTGTTACTACATCAACCATCTATATTGTCATCCAATGATGGAGAAGACCCCATATGAGCTATTGAATGGAAGAAAGCCCAATATTGCATACTTTAGAGTATTTGGTTGCAAATGCTATATCTTGAAGAAGGGCACTAGATTGGGGAAGTTTGACAAGAAATGTGATGAGGGATTCTTAGTTGGATATTTAACCTCAAGCAAAGCTTATAGAGTTTGGAACAACACTAGTGGTCAACTTGAAGAAGTCCATGATGTTGAATTTGATGAAACCAATGGGTCTCAAGATGAAGAAGAAAATCTAGATGATGTGAGGGGATATCAATTGGTGGACGCTATGAAGAACATGGACATTTGTGATATTAGGCCAACACAAGTGATTGGCATTGAAGATGACAAAGATCAAGTGCTATCATCTCCTATGGTGCAAGCTAGTGGGACTCAAATGCAAAATCAAAGTGCTAGTACATCATCTCATCAAGTAACATCAAGTCATCAACCAAGCTCAAGTAATCAAAGTCAAATACTCCAACCTACTCATATTGCAAGAGACCATCCCATTAATCAAATAGTTAGTGATATTCATAGTGGTGTGCAAACTAGATCAAGATTGGCATCATTTTGTGAGCACTACACATTTGTGTCATCCATTGAACCGAAGAAGATAGATGAAGCTTTGAAGGATGTTGATTGGGTAAATGCAATGCATGAAGAGCTTAATAACTTTGAAAGAAATCAAGTCTGTGAGTTAGTAGAGAGGCCAACCAACTACAATGTGATTGGAAACAAATGGGTTTTTAGAAACAAGCAAGATCAAGATGGCATTGTAGTGAGGAAAAAAGCAAGACTTGTGGCTCAAGGTTACACTCATGTAGAGGGTCTTGACTTTGATGAAATTTATGCTCCCGTGGCAAGATTAGAGGAAATTAGAATTTTATTAGCCTATGCTTATGTACACAACATCAAGCTCTATCAAATGGATGTCAAGAGTGCATTTCTCAATGGATTCATCAATGAGTTAATCTATGTTGAGCAACCTCCCGGTTTTGAAGATGAGAAGAAGCCCAACTATGTTTACAAGCTCAAGAAGGCATTGTATGGTTTGAAGCAAGCACCTAGAGCATGGTATGAGAGATTGAGGAATTTCCTTCTTTCTAAAGGGTTCAAGATGGAAAAGGTTGATACTACTCTCTTTACCAAGAAGTTTGGCAAGGATTTGTTTGTGTTGCAAATATATGTGGATGATATCATATTTGGATCAACAAATCAAGAATATTGTGAAGAGTTTGGGAAAATGATGGCCAAAGAGTTTGAAATATCCATGACTGGTGAACTTAGCTATTTCTTTGGTCTCCAAATCAAGCAACTCAAGAATGGAACCTTTTTGAGTCAAGGCAAATACATTAGGGACATGATCAAGAAGTTTGGATTACAAGATGCTAAGCCTATCACTACTCCAATGGGAACTAATGGCCATCTAGATAGTGATACAAGTGGTAACATGGTCGATCAAAAGCTATATCGGTCTATGATTGGAAGTTTACTTTACGTGACCGCATCAAGGCCGGATGTCATGTTTAGTGTGTGCATGTGTGCAAGATTCCAAGCCTCACCTAGAGAGAGTCATTGTAGCGACCTCGATTTTCCACAAAGGGAAAATCCATAGAATCAAATAATAATGCGATAGACTCGTAAGAACTCCATCACATTATCATAATACAGTTGATATCACAGTCATACATCATCATAATACAATATTACAACACTTGAGAACACACCTATTACATGGTTAATCTAGCGGAAACGTAAACTATGCGACATTAAGGTAGACGTGGCACGTCGAAAGGTGAAGGCTCATCCTTCACGTGCATCATCGAGTTGGTGTAGAGTCACGGGCATAGACTTTCATCTCCTGAACCAAACTTGAGCAAAGGAACAAGACCACCTAATCCATCTTATCTCCATTATTGTCGTTGTAGATAACTTGCAAAACCTAAAAGACAACTTTCAGTACAATTTGTACTGGCCATCGCTTTCCCACCCTATGCTTTTGCGTTGCTATGTGGTATTTGTGGAATGCAAGGGAATATATCAAAAGGCCTATATGTGGCTGTAGGTTTCCTATGCAAGCCCATCAATATTTTATGATAATAATTAATAATTCATCAAGTTTTAATCCATATCATCCACACGTTCTCCCAATAAAACACCACACACATCTCACCACACACTCTCGCTCAGGTGGCAAGGATAGCTCCCTCCCGTCCTTGCCTAAACGGCTCACAACCGCACGGGCTCACAGCCGTAAGGGAACCAGGGGAGAAAGAAGGACTCATCTCTCTACTCGAAGAAACATGAATTGAGGGAAGAAACATGCCATAAGCTGACACACACCCGAAGGCGCCCAGGCCTAAAACATGACCATGCGCGAAGGTAGGACAATGCGTATTGATTTAACAACTCTGCAGAGCGTGTACACCCATAACCACAAGATCACCATCATCGATGAACATGCTCATCTAGGCTGATAATCGAAGCCTCCAAACCAGTACGATGCCACCCTACCACTCAGCCCTAGGGCACACCGGAGTCCACCAGCACGCTGAGACCGTGAGACACAGTACCAGGCCCTGGTGGCTACTACGCTGTCTTAGGAGGGTGTGAGCACCAACGCTCATACCTCCCTACACTATCCGCTAACAAACTAGCAGTAGTGGCACCGCCTAGCAAAAAGGGTATCCGCACCCCGCCCATTCGGGGATGAGTGGTGTGCACAAAGATCCCAAGACTAAGTTTTCATGATACATCAGTCCTTAGGTAGGACCAGATAGGACATCTTCTCCAAGGGGTCACCAACACCCTGTGCGTCAATGGCACCTCCTCCCCGGACTTCATCCCATCACAGGAGTCTAAACTAGGCCCTACTAGTCCACACATGTGCCCACCATAGGTATCTCAAATGGGAATGCCCAGGTCACACCCCCTCGGCAAGACTCATCCAACGACCCTCACCACACACCCAAGACACACACATCACTCTCCCCAGTTATCATCACATTATTACCATATCCTTGGCACCACGTGCCATAGCCACTCACAAACAATCCTCCACCATGCATCACATCACAGATATAATGCGTAGTAGAAGTAAGCAGTAAATATCATGAGTAAGCAAGCGTGTCTAGCCTATCAGCGGGTGTATAGGGGTAAAGGTTGCGACAAGGTAAAGGCTATTAGGCAATTCTACCATGCAACCTATCACAGTTTAATTGCATAAAGCAAAGCACTAGCAGCAACAATATTGCATGCCTAATAGGATTCTACGAGGTTGGGTGGGATGTGGCACCTATTCATTGTCCATTTCTAAGATCCACCATGTACTTGTAGTTGTCCTCCTCCATGTCCGGTTGCCGATCACGTCCTCTTCCTCCATTGGGCTCTGATTCTGATCAACGCTAACCTCGATGGAATGACCTTGCAACACACAAGGCAAGAGAGCAATCAATCCATTAAAAAGGCAATAAGACATGGAAAGGACCAACAACTCTGAAAAGAACTCGAAAGGGGAAATGACTTAGCCCTCTTAGCGGACGTCCGATCATTAGGCCAAAGAAACAGGAGTGGTTGTTTGCTAAGAATGAGCTAAAGTCATAGCCTAGCTAGTACTTCCTAGGTCAATCGTGTTGACCTATACAGCTTCGAGAAAATGCCTTAGATCCTAACTCATCCTAGGTAAACACCACAGCTACCGCGATCTTCGTCGACGGATGTCATTTAGATTGACAGGAATCAAAAGAGTGGCCTACGCTAGTTCGGTCTCACTCAATCCGTACACCATTATAATCAACGAGAATTCAGATAGGGTGGAACGGGGTGAGAAGGGAAGGGGCAAAGGGTCCACTTCTTCCAATACACCGCCATGGAAAAGACGGGGCATCAGAGGGAGCCGCACAAAAGAACATGAGTGCCCAATCCACTTGTAGGGTACCAAGACCTAGGTGCTCTAAATGCACTAAGACATCTCTCGGTCCTTAGCAGTGCGGTTGTCACTATGAGAACCAAAGAAATGCTACGGTCTATTAGGTACAAGCATATAAGTGTTTAAGCACGAAAGAACCAAAAGAGAACCGGGGGGTTCACATTCCTTTGATCCATTTCGCCATAGCATTGACAGGAATCAAGGGAATGGAATCAAGAAGCAATAAACACCAACAAGCATGACGACTCAATCCACATCTTACTAGATCGATGGGGATTGAGAACAAAAAGAGAGAAGAATGGAATTCACACCATTTTGACCAACTCGCCATGGAAAGGGCGAAGGTTGGGAGAAAGGAACGCGATCCCACGATCCAAACCCACTCGTAGGGCACCACGACCGTGCAACTAAATGGCACAAGGCTATTCCTATGGTTCGTAGTGATGCGGTTGTCACCGCTAGACCCGAAGGAACACTATAGTCAAAGTGGCACAAGTGTACAAGGTGGCTAGGATAAACAAGCAAGCAAAAGAAGAGAGGTAGAACCCGATGGCCATAGCGAGGCGACTCGCGGCCATGAGCTTTACCTCAACGAGTTGACTTCCATCGGTCCACGATCGTTGTTTCCTAATTTGTATCCCACTAAAACTAGGTCATGGAGGGCTCGATGTGTGCGGGTAAAAAGCCACGCCGATATTGACATCGACATCGAGTCTGCAATGACCACGTCCCGGCGGCGGGAGCAGGAGCTAACATTCATAGGTCGGCGGAGACAACTAAAAAGGGGAGGGAATGAGTTATGCTTGACATCATGGCCACGCGGTAGGATGAACCCATGACCTAACATCAAAACGAGATACGATCCCTCAACCGGCTCGAAGGCACGGTCCACTGACAGGCGACCACAACACAAACCAACCACAACACCACACAAGAACTACAACACAACACCTCAAAACCGATGCGACCAAACCGAAAGGAGTATCACATGTCCATAGCATTCACAAGAGTTAGACCAGCGTGAAAGCATGGCTGAGGCATAAATTGACAGATAAAGATCATGATAATGTATGATCAATTGATAAGTATAGATGACAAGTATATAGTGAAACAAAATGTGAGGGTTTTGTCGATGTCGTGAATGGCGTCGGTGAGTTCAAAGGTTCAACCTTGAAGATGACGAGGAAGGTGCGGCCGGGCTACGTGCATCACGGCAACTACAGCCCGAGAGTCGGCCGGCCGCGGGCTTGCCGAAGCCACCGCGGGCTAGCTATGGCCAGCTGCTAGCCAGCTATGGCCAGGTGCAACTAGCTAAAGCAGGGTGGAGGTGGCCATAGGTGGCCAGGGCTAGCTACTGTGCACCGGGGTGAGGCAGCAAATGGCCTGGAGGCGATGGAGCTCTAGCACCATAGGACGGGCAACTACGCCAAGGAGAAATGAGGCACGCCTCCCCGCACGGCATACAACTTGGCATGAAGGCCGGTTTCAGATAGGAACAGCAGCGGAAAAGGAAAAAGTAGGGCTTTTGGTCTTGGCAGCTTACCGGCGATGGAAAAAGGCTCCATCAAGGTAGGCAGGGGGTGGCGGGGTCGACCAGCAGCAGCGAACCGATGGTGAACGACTCAGTGTCGTAGGGTGAGGGGGCTTGACAAAGCTGGGGCACGTCGTTGATGTCCGACTTGGTCCTCGTAGCACACACAGGAAGGTAGGAGGAGGTCAGGGATGGTATTCAGAGGAAAAGGGGCAGACTTTGAGGAAGCAGAGCTCATCGGAGCAGAGGTAGGAGCCCAGCAGCGTCATGGTAGGAGCGCGACAAAGGCGTAGATGGCCCGGGCGCGGCTCGAGGAAGCAAAGGAGAGCCGCCTCTCGCATGCAGGAGGACCGGGTCGAGGCAAAACGCGCTGGCGACGCGACGCCGAGGCCAGGCAGAAGGGTGACATCGCTCTAGAGAGGTTACATGGCAGCAGGCCTGGTGAACACGCCCATGGCATGCACGTGGTGGTGGAGTTCCCAAGACGCATGGTTCCACCGCAACGCCGCGCCGAGCTAGCGCGTGGAGGTGTTCCAAGCGGTCGAGGCAATGGTGGTGCTGGCTTGGGGATGACGTGTCAGTGGTGGCTCCTAGTCATGACGGGGTAGCAGGGCTCGATGCAGGGGTCAACGAGGTCGGTGTGGCCGCGGCGTGGCCTCGCCACACGATGAGGGGAGACCATGGACGGCGGTATCGGGGCGCGTGGTGGCCGATGTCACGGAAAGCGTGGCGCGGCTCAATGAGGCGTAGGCAATGAGGCACTTGACATGGCTCGTGACACGCACACCATCGAGGTGGAGAACGCCGGCTACATCGTGGGGTTGGTGGAGCTCGTAGTGTTGGAGGCTCAGGCGCACCGCGGGCGGCATCAGCGTGGCACGGAGAGGGCGTCGAGGGCTCCAGACCGCCATGGCCAGGACTCCAGGAGGGGCTCGACTGGCCGGTGGTGTAAGAGGAGGGCGGCAGCGTGGATTGGGAAAATAGAGAGGGCAACGGCAGCTATGCCTTTTATAGGGGATGGCTAGGGCTAGGTCCGTTAACCGTTGAATCCTGGCTGATCCGACGCCCCACTCGAGCATGTGACGGCCATCCAATGGCAGGCATCGAGGGAGCGGTGTAGGGGCGCGGTCGCTGCGCGGCCGTGCATCAGCGACAAGGCGGCCGTTGCCACGGTGGGCGTGTGCACGGTCACCCCTAGGGTTTGCCAACCCAGTGGCGCCGTGGCCGGGTTGGGCCGCGGCGAGGCGAAGTGGCCCTCATGCGGCACTCATGGGCCGTAAGAGTAGGCCAAGTGGAACGGCCGGCGGGAGTGAGAGGTAGGCCAAAGCTTGGCGCGGAGCCGCTGGCCGAGTTGCACTGTGGCGAGCCTCAAGGCCAACCGAGAGCACGAGCCGGCTTACCGCAGGCCGGGCCAGTGGAGAAGGGTAGCCGGGCCGTGGGTGGCTAGAATTGGGAAGGAGGAGTGGGCTGATTTGAGATGGGGAAGGAGAATGGGGTTTTCCATTTATGAATTATGACTTTGAATCATGGGTTCAAGAGAGATTCGAAAAAGGATCTTCCTTTTATCAATTGGTAATTTGAAAAGAGATTCAATAGGGATTTGGGGAGGATTTAAAAAGGAATGGAGAGGTTATGAATTGGAAATGGGGTCAAAACATATTTGAGGGAAATTTTAGATAGATTTGATTTTCAAGAATCAAGATAGATACAAAAGGAATTTTAGGTAAATTCGAATAAGAATTTGATGGGAAGAGATAAAATAAATGGACTTCCCTTTTATGAATTCATGAATTATGACTCCTAGAGATTGAGCGACTCAAAAAGGATTTGAGAGAAATTGCTAAGGCAAAGAGGTGGATTCCATAAGAGTTGATGGGAATGATTTTCCATTTTGCCATGGCGACTTGAGAGATATGGATGAAAGGACTTTTCCTTTCACGAGTTTATGACTCCGAGAACTCAAGAGAGATTTTGAGAGAAAAGAAAGAGAGTCAGCTCTAGGAACTTGAAATGATTCAAAGAGAATTGGAAAGAAGATGTAGAGGAATTTCGAGATGACTCATGAGAGACTGATGAGAATTTACATAGAGGAATTGAGAGGACTTCGATAGAAACGAGAGATATCACAAAAGATTGAGAGAAGATGTCAACGGATTATGCTCTGCAAATGAGACAAGACTCAAAACCCGAAATTGACTCAAGAACATAGGCACTCACCTAGAAACAATTATATATGCATGCGACGTTTTGTTAGTAGGTTTGACTTACAGTTGACCTAGCGACTACATGATTCACATTGCAGGAAATTTTTTAAAAAGTTCATATTTTTGGCTTCTCCAAAAACCCGGGATGTTACAGTCATCTCAAGGGAACAAAGAGAATATTGAGGTACTTGAAGCATACACAAGATGTTGGACTATGGTATCCCTAGGGGTCAAGATTTGAGCTTATTGGATAGTCGGACTCGATAATGGGGGTTGCAAGGTCAATAGAAAAAGCACAAGTGGCACATGTCAGCTACTTGGAAGATATTTTGTGTCATGGTCATCAAAGAAACAAAATAGTGTAGCACTATCAACCGCCGAGGCGAATACATTAGTGCCGGTAGTTGTTGTGCTCAATTGCTATGGATAAGATCAACTTTGAGTGACTTTGGAATCCACTTCAACCAAGTACCATTGCTATGTGACAATGAAAGTGCAACTAAGATGACAAACAACCTGGTTCAACATTCAAGAACAAAGCACATTGACATAAGGCATCATTTCATTGGAGATCATCAACAAAAGTGAGATATCTCAATTGAAAGTGTGGGCATCAATGATCAACTTGGCGATATATTCACCAAGCCACTTGATGAGAAAAGGTTTTGCAAGCTAAGGAATGAATTGAACATTCTTGATTTCTCAAACATGAGTTGAATGTACCCCATATTAAATGACATGCCTCTACTCCAACATAGTAAGGTATAAGTTGTATGACATACCATTCATACTTTGCTAAGGACTTGTTTAGAGCGTTGTCGGCACAAAAAGTGGTTCACTGTGTGCAACACACAGCAAGCCGGAAGGATCATTGAAGAGCTCAAGCCTCAGCAATCCACTTAGCTTCAACTTGGACACACGAGCGGTCGACTAAAGACATGCCAGTCAATTTGACCCTGCCATTGACAAGGAGAGAAAGTTGACCAGTAATTAAAGGCGGAACGTGCCGGTGTTGCCAGACAGTTCCAGTATTTGCGGCTCCATGAGCCAAATCACATGGCAATCGACTAAAGAGTCGATTCCCGCAGATACATATATAAAAATGCATTGAACTCGGCAGTTTTAGCAAGAATTGGGAAAAATAACACAGACAGCCGATTCTAATAATTGCACTAGATCGCGATATATATAAAATCGGGAGTTGCCAGATCCACATGTTAGCCGATCAGAGGGGTGTGTCCAATCGGCTATTTGCAATTAAAAGAGAGCATAGCATTCAAATAAGAATACGTGCCAATGAATAAGAGATCCATTAATCAAATAGATCTAAAATTGAATATCTATCAATAAGTTCGGCCTGTCCCGATGCAGCAATTGAAGATAGACGAAAATAGAATCTCTTAACCAATGGATCTAATCTAAATTGATACATATACTTAAAGCCCACTATGCTTGGTCGAGATCAAGATAAAATCAGCCAATGAAAGCATAGCAATTCATCAAATATAGAATAAATAATTAAACTCACAAGAAGAATCACGACAGATGATATAAGGCTGATTTATCTCGATATCAACCAGATGAGAGTGTGGTAAAATTACAACTAATAAAATTAGTTATAACAATACCGATAACTAGATCAATGAAAGCTCAACATGCATAAAACTCATTAAAACTTAATTAACCAAGATAACTAATCCACAAGACAGTTTATAAGAGGTTGGCGACCCCAATGCAGTCTTACAAACTAAAAGATGAATCGATAAATAACTCACAAAGTAATCTATAAGAGGTTGGCGACCCCAATGCAACCTTACAGATTAAGATGCGAATCGATAACTAATTTGTATCAAAATCATAAGAGGTTGGCAAGCCCAATGCAGCCTTATAATTGAGATACAAATCGTGTCGGTACTTACAAGCAACTTGGAGGTCGGCGACCCCGATGCAGCCCAAGCTTCTGAAGAACTCGACGGAAAACTAAAACTAAGGAAAAAGTGTAATGTGTTGATTGAATGTTGGATCTTCCTTACAATGACTGGGGTCTTATTTTTATACCCAGGGTCTAACATGAGTCCAAATAGAACACGACTTAAATAATAGATATTCCTAACCGACTATAACTTTGGCTCCAAGCTTTCCCTTTTCGTTGGAGTCTGAAATGACTTCTTTCTTCGACGCAAAATTTTATTCCAAAATTTTATCTCATTTTACCCTTTACTCGAGTAACTGCCTTTTAAGTCAACACTATTCAAAAGCAAACTCTTCGGCCCTATCCCAAACTCATCTCTCTCCTCAAGCAGATACTGTAGTGGCTGCCAATTCTTCAAACCCTAGGCTCCGCCTCACCAAGCTTCAAGCCTCCGATCAATGGCGACTGACGAGCAAGTTCTAGAGGTATGATCCTGTTCCTCTTGATTATCGATATTCTTATTGTAGCCCTGCTTCCTTTAAAGATATTTTTTTTTCTCTTTCTCATTTTTTGAAGCATCTGCGGAACCAAATTCTGATCCCTTCTAATAGAGTTCCAAATGCATGCTACCTGGGTCCAATGGGCAATCCTGACCCAACAGATTTCATTACACGAGAGACCAATAGGATCTCTCTCAGAGAGGCCGTTCTGGATTTAACTCAATGGGAATAGAAGAATCCCTTCCAGACCTGGCCAAGGGCACCAAAATGATGGAGGAACTGGTACCGTAGATTTTCGGCTAAGAAGGCTCAGACTGGGAAATTCATGACTTAAGCCAATGCCTGACTCTATCTCTCTCTGAGATGGAAAAGAATGAGCCCATTTTAATAGCAGCTTCTTATTTCTGGTCCAATACTACCAACTCTTTTATCTTCGGTCATGGCCCGATGACCATCACTTTAGCCGATATATTCATGCTCACTGGCCTCAAGATAACAGGACCAATGACTCCCTATGAATTCCTGGAGAAAGGGAATAAAATCGGCAAAATTTCTAATTGCAAAGCTTGGCAAAAATATATTTAGACATATTCAGGAACCTCTTCAACTTTTTCTGAGGCAGAGTATATAGCATTTCTGAATATGTGGTTGGACAAATTTCTTTTCTGTGGTTCTTCTTGTGGCCCAACTCAGAATTACCTTCAAATGGCAGAGAAATTGGCCACCAATCAGAATATACCCATGGGCAAATACTTGCTAGGAGCTGCATATCATTTGATGAATCAAGTCACCGCCCAGATGCTAAAACTTCAGCCAATTTCATGTGTTAGTGGTCCCTGGTGGTTTATTCAGCTATGGTTGAACCTCTATATGCATAAACTGGTCGGACTGATCTCAATAACTTGAGCTTTCCTTCTCCTAATTTCCCGTAAGAATGTAAGAAGAAGAAGGCAGAACCTAAGGTTGCCAAATATATGGTGAAGCAAAGACGGCCATTATAATTAATATGGACAAAGGCCATCTTTTCAAACTCTTTTACAGAGGATTTGACACAGAGACTTTGATTTGGCTACCATACACAGAGAACTCGATTCTCGATCTTTCCAATCAAATTCAGGTTTGAAGAAGGATGCTCTGATGATGAGGCTATAGAGATTTTCAATATCATTATCAAACCCTATGTCTTGCCTGCAAAATTTTGTCATGGTAGGGGAAAATCAAAGCATTTCTCAGACAATCTACCTACATATGAATTTTACAATCCAAATTTTACCGCGAGGAGCAATTGGGATTTGGTCAACTTCCTCCTAAGCTATATTTTGCATACATTCTCGAAACCCGGAGAAGGAATCAGTGAGATCTTGGAGGCCACTAGAGTGTTCCAGCTTGGATCAGACCTTCCATCATTTAACATGCCAATGTGGGTCCAAGTATCTTTTCCTCATCCTTCATTCAACTCCTGGTGGCAAGAATGGCATAACCATATCTTCGTGGACTGTCCATCCTTCTTTGTTTAACCTTGGATCCAAATTTTGCTTCTGACAGTGAGGTGGGTTTCCATTCTTCAAGCTCCAATTTATCTTATTGATTTTGATATGCATACAGATAATCCTTATCTTTTTGCAGGATCCTGAATCTTCTCCTCCATCAACAAGCGGGCAAGGCCAGCCAATTGAATATGCCATCGGTGGACCAATCCCAAACTTGGGGCATTCTCGCTCCCCACCTTGAAAGTATTGATGAAAACTCTACCACGTCAAGTTGTTCTTCGAGACAACCAAAAGACGAGTTCCCAAGATGTCTTTCCCAAGACCATCAGCAAAAAAATATCGCAGACTAGGTCATCTGTTCGGGTATGAAAAATGTATTACCTCTTTTTGCCCTTTAATGGAACTCGGCCTTTAATTCTTATATTTTTTCTGCAGGCAACGGCTGGTACATCATCTGGGCATGTCCTCAAAGTAGTTGGTGCACAAGCTATGGGTCAAGCTATTCATCTAGGGCCTACTCAAGCCGACATAAATCAAGATGAAAGACGGTCACCACCCACTTCTCTCCCCTCGGGACAAACAACTTTGAACCAATTGATCTTGATCCTGAAGGCAAAATTGGCCATGAGCAATCTGAAGAACCACCACCACCTACTTTTTCTCCTAAACAACAGTCTGAACCATTCCATCTTGATGAAGAAGAAACTGGCTATGGTGAAGAAGAAATAGGCAATTTACATCTTGAAGAAATCCCCAGCTTTTCAACAATTCCTCCTATTGCTGAAGTAGAAACTGGCATGACTTCAAACATAGCTCTCCAAGAAACTCATACTGAGAAGGTAATTGGCTTCCCTTTGTTGCTTTTCATGCCCTTCTATGCTTTCTCATCTAACAATTTTTCTTTTTGCGGGATGTTGAAGAACCTACCTTGAGCTACTCATTTTCAATGGACAAGTACATGGAAGAAGGTGGTGAAGAAGTTTCATCTATAGCAACTTCTTCTCGCCAGATCCTTTTCACGAGATCACTCAAAATCGTCTAAAAGACCCGATATCTCTCTTGGAGAAGAACATAGCCGATTTGGTAGAGGATGCTGATCCTATCTCGAGAAATTTTCTTATCTGTTAGGCAAAATATCCCTTCTCGAGCTAGTCAACACTTTATCTCTTGTCTCTAACATTGATGACCACGCTCCCAAGGTAAAGAAAGCTCAAACGACTGATTGTCGGGACTTCCTTCTGGATAAGAAGGATCGAGAACAAAGCGGTGAAGCCAAAAAGAACTGCATTCTACTATTATGAATATTGAAGCTACTGCTGCAAAACTTAAGCCTGAACTTGATGAGCAGGAAGCCAAGAGAGCCGAGTTGGAAAAAGCCCTTGCAGAAGTGAACTTAAAGATCCAAGCTCATAAATCATCCCTGGCTGTCCTCCCAGATTCATTGAAATCCAAGTATCTGGAGATGTCAGCAAAGATCAAGAAAGGCTAAGAAATCAGGATTCATCTTCAAAATATCCCAGGATTGGTAGAGGATGACAATCGACAAATAGTGAAGTCGATTCAATTAGGCTTAATGCTTTGAATGCCATCAAGAAAACTCTTAATTTGTAATGATCTTTAATGTCTCATATTGCAATCTGTTGACACTTGTATCTGATCTACAATTTTTGAAACATCATCCTTACAATACCAGTAGTTTTGACACCTTAACACCCCATGCAATCTGTTATATTGCATTGTCTTTCAAATTGCTGATCCTTTGTTTTACCCGATTTCTCTATTAGCCGATATACTTTCTTTAGCCGATTTGGCAATGGCTCTTCCGAAAAGGAACTACCCCAAATTTTTTCTTACTCGGCCCTTTCATGCACACCGTTTAGCCTTCTTAATTAATGTAGGCAGCCTTCATGCCTTTTTTAGGTATCTACCACGTCCGCATAGCCGATTATAAACCAATCTCAGGCTTCAACACTTGTCACATTGCCGGATTGCTCTTGCCTTCTCCTCCGCTTTCGTCTTGAGTCCTTCCAAGAACCCTCAAAAACCCCTCCAATGGTGGACGGTGACAACCGCGGCAAGCACCTGGCGAGATGAATCGATAGGAGGGAGTCACCAGAACAGCGGCGCCTCCGCGAGTCTTCGGGTAAGATCGGCATCCTTGCCCCCATTGCGATTTCATCTTTTTGTTCATCTTCTTGATTTTTTATCTATCTTTCCCGATAGTTATGTGTTGCACGGGGAGCAACCGCCCTCTCCCTCCGCCGAGATCATCGGCACCGGTGAGAGGCAAGTTTTGGTTTCGTTAGGTTCATCGAGCTCCTTCGACTCGTCGGGAACCTCCGATTCGGTGACTCCTACATGGCCGTCGACGGACGTTACTACCACCGGGAGTGGCGCAACATGAAGGACTGCTACTCCAACATCACTAAGACTTTAATCCTTGCACAAGCCAACTTCGAGAAGGAGATGGCCCAAATCCTTGAGGCCAATGCCGGTAAGTCTCTTTTTGCTGAAGTTCAATTTTCTTATCTCTTCTTGTACACCGACGTATGACATCTGCCCTTCAAACAGCCTTGGGACGCGATTGGAGCGGTGGAGATGGCGGTCGACAATGTAGCGACCGCCACCGTGAACGCCTCGGTGCGGCTCCACTGTAGCGCCTCCAGGACATCCCTAGGCGGGTGGAACAGGTGGCCCTCCATGGTGTTCATCACGGCACCGCCTTGGGGTGACGTCTTGCCGTACCGGGGGGCGGCGAGAATCTTGCCGTCATTCCTCCGGATTTCCCGGATGACCATGACCCGAGATGTATGATGGGTTAGAAGAGGTCTTCTCGGATCATGCGAAGCCATTGCTAGCATGGCGGTTCTAGGAAACATCATCAACAAAGTATTCCAAGGACATTAGATTGTAATAGGAGGAACGATTTATGAACCCCTGATAATCTTTTGCTTGTAATATATTTACTCCATTCTTGATTGGTGATCTTGTGATGATCCTTACGTGTGATGATGAATCTCTTTCTTTTCTTATATTTTGATCTAAAGGCAATACTCCTTGTATCGGCTATTTTCCTAAACATGGGATTTTTTGTGCTAAAGGCGATACCTTTTGTATCGGCTATTCGAGCGGATCATGAAAATCGGCTATTTAGGCATTAACCTCAATGCTAGGGTAGTATCTTTTATGAAATCTCCCTTATGAGCCTTGCTGAATTCTTCTCCTTCTAGCGTTTTCAGAATATATGCATTGCCAGGCACACACCTTTCTATACAAAAAGGGCCTTCCCAATTAAGTGACCATTTGCCAAATTTGTGATCTTTTGTTCCAATCGGCAAAATGACCTTCCAAACTAAGTCCCCTTTTCGAGAATTCTTTAGTCTTGACTTTCTTGTCATAATACTTGGCAATTCGATTTTGTTCTTCTCAATATTTTCTAAAGCCCGAAGGTGAACATGTGCAAATCTTCTAAGTCATCAATCATGAGATTCCTATAATCTTCGGCTTTTAAATCCTTTTGTAGCGTAACCTTTCTTGATTTAGATTGCAATTCCCATGGCAAAAACAGCATTATGCCCATACACCAATTCATAAGGAGTAGTCTTAGTTGAACCATGGCAAGCCATCCGATAAGCCCATAATGCTTCACCAAGAGTTAAGTACCATTTTCTAGGCTTCTCTTCAATCTTCTTCTTAATCAACTTGATCAAAATCTGATTTGATGCTTCTGCTTGACCATTGGCTTGGGCATAATAAGGAGAAGAATTAAGCAATTTGATTCCCATGCTATCTGCAAAATCACTAAATTTTGATGAAGTGAACGTTGTTCCTTGATCTGTTGTTATCGTCCGAGGAATCCCAAAACCGATAAATTATGTGCTCCTTGACAAAATCAACTATGTTCTTTGATGTAACTATCTTCAAAGGAATTGCCTCAACCCAGTTAGTGAAATAATCAATTGCTACCAATATGAATTTATGTCCTTTGCTCGATGGAGGGTAAATTTGGTCGATCGGATCCATACCCCATCCTCTAAACGGCCACGGCTTCACAATCGGGTTCATAAGCGATGCTGGAGCCCTCTGTATATTGCCAAAACATTGACAATCTTGACACCCTTTGTAATATTCAAAACAATCCTCCAACATCGTTGGCGAAATATCCTCGTCCTTCAAATAATCCACTTCATCCTATGGGCTGATTGATGAGCACCACATATTCCTTCATGCACCTCACTCATCAATTTCTTTACTTCTTCTTGACTCAAACATTTGAGCAGAATTCCATCGAGGCGTTTTATGATATAACAGATCATCAAGCAAAACAAATTTAATTGCCTTATACCTCAACTTTTGAGTGACCTTCTGTGGTGGATTCTTCAAATAATCGGCAATCTCAGTCCTCCAATCACCGGTTGTTACATTATCATTATTAAATACTTTCAGAAACTCCCGATAACTAGAGGCACCTTGAGCTAACCGATTAGCTTCTTGATTTCGTGCTCTTGGTATATGTCGCAAGGACACTGATAGAAACTTTTCAACAATTCTTGGCAATAATCATGATATTTTCTTAATATATCATCCTTGCACTCATATTGGCCGAGCAATTGATTGATTACCAATTGAGAATCTCCAAATACCTCAACTGACTTGGCCTTTATCTCTTGGAGAAGTTGAAGTCCTTTAAGAATAGCCTTACTTCGCTTGATTGTTACTAACCACAGATTTGATCTGCAAAGCATATTCAAAATTTGCCCCCCAAGGGGAAATAATAACAAAGCCAATACCTCCATCTTGTTTGCATGATGATCCATCAAAGAACAAAGTCCAAGGCACTATCTCCAAGTTATTAATATTAGGTTTATGATGTTGAGTAATAAAATCAGCAATTACCTGACCTTTGACTGCTTTAGCCGATTCGTACCTCAAGTCAAATTCTGATAGTGCAAGGATCCACTTCCCGATTCTCCCGTTAAGGATCGGCATTGATAGCATATGTTTGATTACATCAGCTTTAGACACCACAATTGCATTCGCCGATAATAAATAATGCCGAAGCTTGGTGCAAGAATAATATAAGCATAGACAAAGCTTTTCAATAGGAGAATATCTTGTTTCTGGATCTAAAAGTCTTCGACTAAGATAAACCACTACTTGCTCTTTTCCTTCAAATTCTTGTATAAGGGCCGATCCAATTGTTTGGTTATCGGCCGACATGTACAACTTGAAAGGCTTATCTCTCTCGAGGAGGCACCAGTACTAGAGGAGATTTCATATACCTCTTTATTTCCTCAAAAGCTTTTTGTTGTTCGTCACCCCACTTGAACTCTTGATTTTGTTTCAGCTTTAATAATGGAGAAAATGGCAGCACCCTTTCTGATAAATTTGATATAAACCTTCTTATGAAATTTATCTTCCCAAGTAGTGATTTGCAACTACTCTTTATTGGTTGGTGGAACAACTTTATCTATGGCTTTCATACTTTTCTATCCCACCTTGATTCCTCTTTGATGCACGAGAAAGCCCAAGAATTCTCCGGCTAACACCCGAAGGTACACTTATTTGGATTCATCTTCAAACCATTTTTCCTAGTGCACTCTAAAGTCTCCCATAAAGTCAGACTAGATGATCTTTATAATCTTTGGACTTAACCACCACATCATCAATGTATATTTCTACTATTTTGCCGATCAACTCATGAAAAATATAATTCATTGCTCGATAAGTTGTAGGCATTTTTCAAACCAAAAGTCATCACTACCCACTCAAATAAGCCGATTGCTCCGGGACATCCGAAGGCAGTTTTAGCTACGTCTTCAATTGCCATAAATATTTGATTATATCCAGCATTGCCATCCAAAAAGCTAATAACTTTGTGTCTAGCAGCTGCATCTACTAGTAAATTGGCTATTGGCATCAGGTATCGATCCATCGGTGTAGCTTTGTTCAAGTTCCTGAAGTCTATGCATACTCTCACCTTGCCATTCTTTTTTGTACACATGAACTATATTTGAAATCCAATCCGCATATTGGCACGGGTCTAATAAATTTGGCCTCCAATAATCTTTCGACTTCCTTCTTCACATCATCAAGAACTTCTGGGTTAAATATTTTCTTGGAGGTTGTTTAAATGACAGATATCCAGATTTTATTGGCAAATGATGCTCAACGATAGATCAATACAAACCAGGCATCTCGAGTGCTCCCAAGCAAAACAATCCTTATACTCTATCAAAAGGTTTATCAATTCCAATTTATACTCAGGATCCAAATTGGCACTAATATATGTCAGCCTTGGCCTATCGCCTAAACCAATATTGACTTCCTCTAATTTATCGGCCGACATAAAACCGTGCCACAGCTTCCCTTCAGTTCCATCGACTGGATTATCCATTAAAAGTGCTTTCAGAGCCAACTACTCGGGTTGGCTGTTGACTTTCATCATTGATCCTGATGAAGCTTTCACTCCAATCTTTTCTAGAGAAACATTCAAGTTCTTCAAACTCCCAATATGCCGGATCAGCTGTACCCACACTCACAGAATTATCTGCTAGCACAATCTCTACGTTATCTCCATGCCACTGAATTAGAACTAGATGCATGGTTGATGGAACATAGCAATTGGCGTGAATCCAATCCCTTCAAGGAGCAAACTGTATGAACCTTTACCATCAATGACAAAGAAAGTAGTGAGCATGGTCTTACTTCCAATTGTCAATTCAACATGAATTACCCCCATGTCTTGGATATGTTGCCTCTAAAATCTCTGAGCATCATATCTGTCTCGAGCAGATCTTCAGAGGTCTTTCCAAGCTTTCTGAAGGTAGTATATGGCATGATATTAACTGCAGTGCCTCCATCTACCATCATCTTGCTCATAGGCTTTCCATCGACAAATCCTTTGAGACATAGAGCCGGAATGTTGATGCTTCTCAGGTTTGTCAAAGGCAGTTTTCTCGAGTTAATGGCTACCATGTCTTCATACTCGTTTTATCAAAATCTGAATATACTCCTTGATTTTCTAGGGCCTTGAATTCTTTACGGTAGAAAGAAAAACCATCCCAATATCGGCCGATTTCTTACCTTTATCGGCTGTTTGCTCGGCACGCCAGACTTGAGTTACGTTAGGACGGCCGTGCTTGTTCCAACTCCCCTGTTCCTCAAACGTTGCACACGTCTTTTTTTTGACTCTTGCTTAGGCCCCTGGACACCATTGCCCTTCTTGCCAAACGTACTAGTCCTCTTCCTCATCTTCATAGTCATCCCACTTTGGATTGGCAATTCTCTTGTCGAATCGATCTTGAGCATCAATATTTTTTATATGTCGATCCATCTCATAATTTTGATAACCAAGTCTATCATGAATAGATCGGCGGTTGGTTTGAGACTGCCTATACTTCCGATATTGATCACTACATTGAGGGCAGTTATATCTAGTTGGTAGTTTCAAACCTTCATTCCAACAATGCTTGAAGAATGGGCAATCCCAATGAGATTCTTCCTGTTCCCTTTCATATCTTTCTTCTTCATACCGCAATTGGCGTTCTCTTTCTTGCAGCCATTGGTAATGCTCTTTCTCTTGCTGCCTCTGCCACTTATTTAGCAAAATTCGAGATGTCACTCTTGGCTTTGGGCCCCGGGACTTCGATGACTCACCCCTCTCAAATCGGCTATCTTGCCGATACTCTCCAGCTGAAATCTGCCAACTTAGATCAATCTGTCCTAGCCTCCTTTGCTTTCTCAAAGGTCAGCACCTTCATCTTGCCCTTAGGAAAGCACGCATACACCATGTTCTGTGCAGGAAAAGGATTTTCATCAATTCTCATTTTCCTATCGGCATCAAATTTGAGGTGGCCCATGCGGATAGCCTTTTGAATCAACTGCCTGAATATTCTGCAATCATTGATGGAATGAGAGTTGGTGTTGTGAAACCCGTAGAATCTCTTGTCCTTCATACCACCAGGAGCTAACATAGCATGATTTGGGGGTAGCTTGATGCGTCCTTCTTTCACCAAAAGCTCAAATAACTTGTCGGTCTTGGACACATCAAAATCATAGCACTCCTCAACCTCCTTTCCCCAAAACATTGGGACTAGTGTTGGCTTCTTACCCCAGTTCAAATCTGCTGCTCCTACATCATCACCATCGACCCTCTCTTCATCATCATCATCGTTACCAGTCAAATATTGTTCATACATCTCCACAAAAGCATTATTCTTCTAGAATCAAGAATCCCTCCTCATGTTCGAATTGACTGTTTATTGCACCCAACCTTTGGGCCAGATGACTTAGATCCTTGAATTCCTATCCAAACAATTTCTCCTTCAGGGCTGGCAACATTCCAGATACAGCCACTCCTGCCAATTGATTATCAGGCAAATTTAGTGAAAAGCAAATATTTTTAACTTCTCTGAACCTTTGAAGATATTCAAGTCCTGTTTCGTTGGGCTTTTGCCTCAAATTCATGAGATCAACCATCTTCTTTTCACCGGTTCCTGTAAAGAAATATGCATGGAACTTCTTCTCTAGGTCTGCCCAATTAGCAACAGTTCCAGCTGGCAGAGATGAATACCATGTGAACACTGGTCCTGACAGTGACAGGGAGAAATATCGAACTCTAAATGCTTCTTCAACAGAGGCTTCACCCAGCTGTGTCAAGTATCGGCTAATGTGTTCAATGGTGCTGGTGCCATCTTGACCAGTAAACTTTGTGAGCTCTGGGATCTTGATCCTATGTGGAAGTACCACTCTGTCAAACCACTCGGGATATGGATGCCTATACGAGAAAGGTTGACTTTTTGGCTTCAAACCAAACTGACTCTACATCATCTCTGTCATCCTTTGCAACATAGCATCCACACCTGCCTGTGGGTTCCCTGGCATCACTTGCCCTCCTTGAATATTAAAGTTCTGAGCGCCCTGATATCTTGGATTTGGAAGTGCATTCAGAACATTGTAGTTAGTAGAAACATGATAATCGGGAGGAAACTCATTGCCAGTCATATATCCTTTGTGTAAATTCATCTCTCTGAATCCTTGAAACTGATGGAGCTATTTTTTGAGCCGATTCGCGGTATATGCCCTTTAGTGCCAAAATTAACCATTTGGTTCTGAGTATGCGCAATCGACTATTGCACCATAAGAGAAGATGCTACTGGATTAGCCTGGGTGACAGAGACACCTCCACCTTGAGCTGCTCCTGAAACATTCTGATTAACTTCAGTCAACTTAGACCCTTCTTGACTGGTCCCAATATGCTCCGCTGATTGATTTGTGGTCTTTGGAATGTTGAAATACACAGGGCCAAGCTGATCAATGGGCTTTCCATTAAAAACATCTCTCATGATGCCACAGAGAGTCTTCAAGAATGCTGTGTTGTGGTTTGTCATATTTTCAGCCACGCTCTTGTGAATAGCATCTGCTATAACTCTAGCCTCATCGGACTGACCATGTAGCAACACCCTTGGCAATGGGAATTTTTGGATGATCTTCTTGTCCCGTGTTCGAGAAAATGACAGCAAGCACTTGTCTTGAAACTCTTCTGTTGCCTTGTTCATGACATCCTTCTCAGCATCAGGCAACTCTTCATACTTCACGTTGAGGATGTTGCTGTTGTTGTTCTGCATGGCGACTATTGTCCCACCGGGCGTGCCAAAAAGTGTGTCGGCACAAAAAGTGGTTCACTATGCGCAACACACAGCAAGCCGGAAGGATCGTTGAAGAGCTCGAGCCTCAGCAATCCGCTTAGCTTCAACTTGGACACACGAACGGTCGACTCCAAAGACGTGCCAGTCAATTTGACCCTGCAATTGATAAGGAGAGAAACTTGATCAGTAATTTGATCAGTAATTAAAGGCGAACGTGCGGTGTTGCCGGACAGTTCCGTATTTCTTGACTCCATGAGCCAAATCACATGGCAGATAATATATAAAAATGCATTGAAATCGGCAGTTTCAGCAAGAATCGGCAAAAATAACACAGACAGCCGATTCCAATAAATTGCACTGCATCGTGATATATATAAAATCGGGAGTTGCCAGATCCACATGTGAGCCGATCAGAGGGGTGTGTCCAATCAGCTATTTGCAATTAAAAGAGAGCATAGCGTTCAAATAAGAATACATGCCAATGAATAAGAGATCCATTAATCAAATAGATCTAAAATCAAATATCCATCAATAGGTTCGGCCTGTCCCGATGCAACAATTGAAGATAGACGAAAATAGAATCTCTTAACCAATGGATCTAATCTAAATTGATACGTATACTCAAAGCCCACTATGCTTGGTCGAGATCAAGATAAAATCAGCCAATGAAAGCATAGCAATTCATCAACTATAGAATAAATAATTAAATTCACAAGAAGAATCACGACAAATGATATAAGGCCGATGTATCTCGATATCAACCGGATGAGAGTGTGGTAAAATTACAAGGGGGGCTATTGTGTTTCTACCCCTTGCTGGAAAGCGCCAATTGTGATTCTACCCTCGCTTTTTCGCCATGTTGCAATTTTACCCTCGTTTTGTAAAAAACGAAGCTCAAGTTTACCCTTACTCTGTTATCGGTGGTAACGGTGTTAACTTAGACTTTTAGGACAACTTTGCCCTTGCAAAAATACCCCTACTTTTCCTGTGTACATTGTGATTTTTTACCCCTGTTTTCTAAAAAATTGGCAGCAACATTAACACCTTGTTACATATAATTCCACCCAACAAGCAAATATTGATAGATAATATCGATTAATAAAGAATGTTCCACAAACGCATCTTGCATTTACAAATCGTTTAATTTACAAATCACAGCTCCTTTGCTGCAAAAATCATAAATAGATACAAAATCTCACAAATACGTGTCACAATGCAAGATGTATTTTGACATCCAGCATGATACGTGTTAGGATGAGAAATTAGATGCAAAGCAGCAAGATACACCTCTGCTCTCCACTAGCCGGATGAGAAAAACTAGAACACGGCAAAAACCATCACTTTATTTGCAGCTCCAGCGTCTGCTCCCGTTCGCCATGGCTTGTGCAGCTGATCTTTGGCGCCCCTGCCCGTGGACAAGCGCGTCGCCATCGCACATAGCTGTCGCCGGATGCAGATCGCCATAGGTGCCATCCACGGTGCTGCTTGAGTGGTGTCGCGACCGCCCGGGAGGCGAGCCCCCCGCCCCGCCGGACGTAGCGTCCCGCCACCGCCGTGGCTGCCCCACGGCTTCGCCGGGAGTCGAGCTCCGCCCCGCCGAGTCCTCGCGCCCCTTCTCGCCCTAGCCACATGCTCCTCCTCCCTCGCGGACCGGCCGCCCGCCCGAACGTCCACCCGGCCGCCCGACGACCGGCCGCCCGCCCTATCCACTCGTGGGTATGTGGGAGCGAGGCGAGTCGCGCGGCGGTACGGGAACTGAACGAGCGAAAGGGGTGCGAGTGGGTCCAGATGCGTGGACAAGGGCATTTGTGTCCTTTGGCTATTTTACTAGGGTTCCCATGTTTTCTGAATTTTTTAAATCAAAATAACTAACAGAGTACAAAGGAGGGGTAAACTAAGGCTTCATTCTAACAGAGTGAGAGTAAAATTGCAACATTGCAAAAAATGAGGGTAGAATCACAATTGGCTTTCTCGGGGAAGGCTAGAAACGCATAATAGCCCCAAATTACAACTAATAAAATTAGTTATAACAATACTGATAACTAGATCAATCAAAGCTCAACAAGCATAAAACTCATAAAAATCTGGATCAATCAAGACAACTAATCTACAAGGCAGTTTATAAGAGGTTGGCGACCCCAATGCAGCCTTACAAACTAAAAGGTGAATCGATAGATAACTCAAAGTAATCTATAAGAGGTTGGCGACCCCAATGCAGCCTTTACAGATTAAGATGCGAATCGATAACTAATTTGTATCAAAATCATAAGAGGTTGGCGACCCCAATGCAGCCTTATAATCGAGATACAAATCATGTCGGTACTTACAAGCAACTTGGAGGTCGGTGACCCTGATGCAGCCCAAGCTTCTGAAGAACTCGACGGAAAACTAAAACTAAGGAAAAAGTGTAATGTGTTGATTGAATGTTGGATCTTCCTTACAATGACCGGGGTCTTATTTTTATATCTGCTAGGGTCTAACATGAGTCCTAATAGAACACGACTTAAATAATAGATATTCCTAACCGACTATAACTTTGGCTCCAAGCTTTCCCTTTTCGTTGGAGTTCGAATTGTCTTCTTTCTTTGACGCAAAGCGCTGGCTGACGTCACCATCAAATAACCGATTCCTTTAAGTCCGAATCGGTAGTTTGCTAAAATGGTTTTTTTGAGCCAAATCTTGCATTTCCCTTGCTCCAAAATCTGGTGTCAACAAGCGTATAGTCATAACTTGCATTCTACTAGGCTCATTCATGAAAATTAAATGAATTTGATGTAAATATGTGATCACTATTGTTTCTATGCTTGATATGATCTAATGATGGCATATGACATGTTTGTGGGCTTGCAATCCTAAGTGTTGAATTTAGATATATTGCTATAAGTGTTTAGTTCAACATAGGCAAGATAACCCTTTCATGAGGTGTGAAGAAGCTTGTTTTTGGCTCAAACCGAATTAAATATCTTTTGGCAAGCTATCTAAATTGAACCAAATCGGTAAAATTGATCCTAATTCACCCTATCAAAAGAACTTGAGTAATCTACTCTCTAAAACTTGACCATAATTCTTTGAGTTTTTTTTTTTTGATGACAAAGGGGGAGAGATATGTCACAAAGATTTGGGAGAGAAAAGATATGAGAAAGGATGGGGATCATCATAATTTTTTCTAAGCACACAAGTAGGGGAGCAAGCTCATAAACAAGTTGTAGCCTTTGTTTGTGCATTAATCATATGACTTGCTCATTGCACATTTCTTAAATTCCATACACATGCTTGTGTGGTGTATGCTAGTATAAATCTTGTATGATGTTTTGAAATACTAGCATACGTAGGTGGTAACTAGATATCTTGTCTTGATGTGGTTCAAGAGCCATGCATATAATGTCGATCTCACAGGGTTCTTCAGTTTGTGATGTATCTAGTTAACAATGGTGCTAAGGATGGTGTAAATGGCAACTCCGATTGGTATCACGCTTCAAAGGTCCATCTCTTATACCTTAGCATCATTTTGGTAGAATTACTCTCCCACAATCTATTTATCCATACATATGTGCAAAGCTTCATACCAAACTCTATGCACATATGTAGGGGAGCTAACTCTACCAAAACCAAAATTGTTTTGATTGTCCAAACTTTTATTCACGATCAAAATGATTGGACAAGCATGACAAGTTCAAAATTTTAATGCAAATCAATCTTTGTTATGGGTTGTCATCAATTACCAAAAGGGGAGATTGAAGATCTCTAGTTTGGTTTTGGCTAATTGATAAAACCCTAGGACTAATCTCTATGCTTAAGTGTGAACTATTTGAGATGGTCCTAGCCAAGTGATGGAGCAAGATGATCATAGTGGATGGATGGTGATGATCCAAAAGATGATCAAGTGCTCAAGACGTGGAAAAGAAGAAAGAGAAAAAAAAAAATTGGGCTCAAGGCAAAGGTATAACAATGGGAGCCATTTTTTAGTTTGCACTCAAGACACCATAGAGGGTGTGAGTGATTTAGGATCGATAGCCAGACTATTAAGAGGGGAATTCTTTCGGTTATCTCGATCGTCAAAGTGCCACTAGGTGAAATCATCTTGTAGATGCATTAGGATCTAGTGAGCTAACTTCTAACCCTTGCAAAATGCTTTGGAAATGCTAACTCTTGTGCACATGAGATTCACATATGGTGGTTGGCAAATTGAAAGCAAGGGCGAAGAGAAAAGGACTTGGAATTGATGAATTCCACCGACCGAACGCTGAGAAGCTGTGACCGGACGCTGGACATGCATCAGGTACACACATCTTCACGAGAAAACAAGTGACTAGCTAAAAATAGTGACCGGACCCTAGATCAGACACGCAGGTGGAAAACATGCAACGACTGGACGCTAAAAACAGAAAGGACTGGATGTACTCGCACTGTAGCATTTTCTTCGCATGTCAAGACTGATCGGATGCTACATGGTGGAGGACCGGACGCACGAGGCTTAGTGTCCGGTCACTTCCAGTAAGGTTCCAGAAGCTACAAATAGTGACCGGACGCGTCCAGTGTATGACGATCGGACACAGGTGGCGTCAGGTGTGCATGCAACGGCTATTTTTAGCCTGCACGTGAAATGAATACACCTGCACGTCCGGTCACAAGGACCTGTGCGTCTGGTGCATGTCCAATGGCTATTTTTGGATAGCGGGCAGATTGAACTGACTAGCGCATCCGGTCAGGTGGACCTGCACGTCCAGTCAACCCGAGAAAACAAAGAATCAGCCCCAACCATTCTGTAACTTTATGAGGCTCTATAAATATAAGGTGGCCGGCTCATTTGGAGCTCTCTTGGCATTTTTCATGACATTCCTTTGAGCTGAGCAAACCACTTCCCTCTCACCTCTTGCTTGACATTGCATTTCTAAGTGAGATTGAGAGTGATCTTAGTGCTTGTGCATGATTGAAAGCATCTAGTGGCACTTGAAGATCGAATTGCCGGTGAATTTCTTGTTACTCTTGGTTAGTACCACCACCTAGCCGGCTTGGAGGTGTTGGAGGAGGATAGGCAAGAGAGGAGCTTGTTCTTAGCCATCCCCACTGATTATGAGTGGTTCTTGGGCTTATTCCTCAGCGGAGCGCCAAAAGCCACTGTAGTAAATTGCACGTGTCATTGAGCTACCACACTTGTGCATAGTGTCTAGAGGGCCTTGAGGGGCACGGCGAGAGTCGCCACCTAGAGCCACTGAGGTGTTGGTCGACACAACCGGAGACGTAGCTTGTTGGTGAATAAGTGAACTCTGGGTGAACAAATCATTATGTCTATTGTTCGTTTTGGTGATTGGCTTCATTGTTGATTGATTGTTCTTCATCTCGGTGATTGGTTCATTGCCTCGACACGTTGGTATAACAATCTTCATCACTTTCCTTGCATTACTTTGTTTATATCTTGTGTAGTGCTAGTTCTTGCCTTGTGTAGCTTAGTTGCTAGTCTAAGGTTTTATCTAGGATTGCTCATTACCTTAGAATTAGCAACATAGCCTTTGTGTGATATAGAGATCACAGTAACTAGAATTGTGGATAGGAGGCATCACAACCCTTGCAAAGCTAAGCATAATTGCTTTTTAGCCATTTGTCTTACTAACCATTTTGCTTAGTGAACTTGTAGAAATTTTATTAGGCTATTCACCCCCTCTAGCCAAACTAGGACCTTTTAGCTGCCTACGCCTTAGGAAACCCCAACAGTCATGGAGGGGGAGGCGACTTCTTCAAGGGAAGCACCATGGCACATTCAGTGTCTCCACCCTCCTCAGACGATGATTAGTGAACTTGATCAGTGAGTCACATGGTCCAGGTCCTATCAAATTCCCCACTTTGCTCACTCTACATTTGTTGCTTCTTTTGAACATTGGGATGTTGGACATGCTTTATCTGATCTAGATTGGGTTAATGCCATGCATGAGGAACTTGAAAACTTTGAAAGAAACCAAGTTTGGGCTTTAGTTCCACCTCCACCAGATTGCCACCCCATAGGAATCAAGTGGGTTTTCAAAAACAAACAAGGTGAGGATGGGATAGTTGTGAGAAACAAGGCTAGGTTGGTAGCTTAGGGGATCTGTTAGAAAGTGGTATCGACTATGAAGAGACCTTTGCTCCTATTGCCCGTTTAGAAGCCGTTAGGATCCTTTTAGCCTATGCTGCTTCGAAGGGGTTCAAGCTGTATCAGACGGATGTCAAGAGTGCATTTCTGAATGGGTACATAGAGGAAGAGATCTATGTGAGGTAGCCCCCTGGCTTTGAAAATCCCAAGTACCCAGACCATGTCTTCAAACTCCATAAAGCCTTGTATGGTCTAAAACAAGCCCCGAGAGCCTAGTATGAGCGTCTAAAAAACTTCTTGCCTGCTAAGGGTTTTAAAATGGGCTCTATTGATAAAACTTTGTTTCTCCTCAAGTAAGGCAATGACACTCTTTTGGTTTAGATATACATGGATGATATCATCTTCAGTGGTTCTTCTCATGCACTTGTTGCCAAGTTTGCAGACACAATGAGTAGGGAGTTTGAGATGTGCATGAAGGGTAAGCTGACCTTCTTCCTTGGGCTGCAAATCAAGCGGTCAAAGGAAGGGGACGTTCGATGCATCAAGGGAAGTACACCAAGGACGTCCTGAAGAAGTTTGATATCGGTGAGGCCAAGCCTCTTTTGATGCCCATGTCGACCACGACGACACTCGACACTGATGAGGACAGAGAGGCCGTGGACCAGAAGGAGTATCGTAGCACGATCGGCTCGCTGTTGTACCTGACAGCGATGAGGCCCGACATTCAGTTCACTGTCTACCTCTATGCTCACTTCCAGGCATCTTCGCACACCTCTCACTGCTAGGTGGTAAAGAGGACCATGAGGCACCTTCGCTTTACCCCCATGTTCAGTCATTGGTATTCAGCCTCTTCTTCTCCCTCGCTTTGTGGCTATTCCGATGCTAATTATGCTGGGTGTCGCATTGAGAGGAAGTCCACATTGGGTACTTGCTAGTTCATTGGAACTTCCCTTATTTCTTGGTCCTCTCAAAAGCAGCCTAGCGTCGCACAATCCACCACCAAAGCTAAGTATGTTGCCGCTGCTGCTTGCTGCTCAACTGCTTTGGATGAGAACTACTTTGAGAGACTATGGCCTAAGCTTTTCGAGAGTGCCACTGCTTTGTGATAGCACTAGCGCCATAAGCATAGCTAAGAATCCTATTCTTGTTGGCATTTTGTAACGAATGTAGAAGGATCCGCAAGAGTACGAAAATACCATTGTAGCCTTCACCTAGAAGTATTCAGTGTATCGTATTTTCCATAGGGAACGGAGGTACTTTCTTCTAGCTAATTCATCCAAGGACAACCCAAGGGTAGAGATGGAAAGGATTAGAGATGGATTCCTATAGCTTTAGGGTCTCTTGGATAGCCAAGCTCCACCACCACTTGCTTACTTCAGGCACCGGAGCGCACCTGGTCTGCCAGGCGATACCGGCTTACGGCTCTACACCATACCCGGATGTGGGGGAATGCTAAGGACGAACAAGGCTGTCACCACCTGCCGCCATCCCCTCACGCTGCTCCTATGGATTCCTTCTCATTTTGCTTGAAATCGAGGATTGCCCTTGGTAGAGAATTGATAAGGGACACAGGGAAGAATGAAAGATAAAACTTGTCCTAAGTTCTTCCCAATCCTCATTCACATACCCTACGGCATTAGCGTACCATTGTTTCACCTCCCCTTGAGGGAGAAAGGAAACAACTTCCACTTGAGAGAATTTCTTGTGTCATGCCATGAATGCTTAGGCATGAACACATTTCCTTCAAATCTTGCAGATGGTTGTTGGTATTTATTAAGTGCTAAAAAGAATATGGAGGTTCTACAAGCGCACAGAATACCATTGTAGCTTTTCCCTAGGAGAGTATTCTAGAGTATCGTATCCACAGGGAAGCTTTGGCTAAAGAATCTAATAAGTCAATCATGCATCTACTAACTTAGCAAACCACTAGACTAAAGTGAGGGGGTAAATGATAAGATAGGAGTTATGAGTAATATCGCACACTAGAGAATTCCATGATAAATGTATAGCTAGCAAGTTGAGAGGACAACGGGAGAGATCAAGGTTCCTATGTACTTCTCTATTACTTAGGTTCTATGATAGCAATCATACTAATGCACTTTGGAGCAACAGATCCTTTCCAACTCTCGAGAAAGCCTGGGAAGAAGGTAGTTGGGAGAAGGCTGCCAAAAGCTCTCTGAAACACCAACCCAAACGTGGTGGAATACAAAGGCCTAATTTGTCACCCCCAGGGCTACCACAACTAACCGTGGGATTGGGCGCAATCTCAGGTAACCTATAGCCTAGACACCAAGTCTATACTATCGATTACAACTCTAGCTACCGCGAATAACTAGAGCCCTCAATACGAGCGGAGATCCCATGCAATAATATAACAACTATACTTAACCAAATATGAAAGACATGGAAGTAAATAGAGAAGATAAATATATGAATCATAAGTCTTACAAAGAAAGGATACAAGACATACCAAACTCTATAGACATCTCTAGAACCGGAGCATAGCTCCGCTCTCCCTAACTCTCTAGTTGCTAATCTACTACATTAGAGAGTCTAGCCCTAATTCTCTAGTGGAGAGAGGTTGTCCTCACATTGGGACACCTCTATGACCAACAGGTCAAGAGATAAAGAATAGAATGAGATAGAATGAATTAGGGTTTTACCCTGGGGTCAGGGGGTCTTCTTATATAGGCCTTGGCGATGAACGATGACCATTGGATCAAACCGACCTTCAATAACGGTATAGATACAACCTCAATGTTAGTGGTAAACCGCCATAGAAAGATGAAGCTGATTGGTGGAAATTCCCTGGCGGCCGCCGTGAATGGGCCTGGCGGCCGCCATGGCCCTGAGCCACAACTGTGTCTCCTTCCTTCTGGTGTCTTCTAGAATGTTTTAGTCCACTTTTTGGGTTGAGTTACTTCACGGTCAAGTCTTATCATCGTATGGGATGTAAACTCTTCGGTTTCTCATTGTTCTTATCTGCTTTTATCTGTTAAGTCCCTGTAAAGATATAAATCACCAAAGCTCGTGGAATTATGTTAGTAAAACCCCTAGTCTATGTTGATATTCATTTTATGCCCTTACTTCATGTTTAGTTGACTATTAATATTATGCTATAACAGGTGTCAACAAGTTCCCCAAGCTTACCCTTTCTTTGGTCCCTAGCAAAGCCAAACTTAGCAATGGATCAGGAGTTGCTACAACGCTTTCATGCCTCAAAAATACACATGCTTTCAAACAAAATTTCTTCTCTGTATTAGAATAAACTTTTTTCAATCTTCAACTTACCCATATTACCTTTAACCGTGGAGCTTATAGCCTTTTCTTAGGATCTTGGGTAATTGAAAGATAGAACAATCAAGTCAAGCACCATGTCTTAAACTCTTTGTTCAACTATCATTCCGGAGTTTTTGCAGGTTTTCAAAATAAAACTCAAAGTTCCTTAGTATGACCCTTTCAAGTCTCATATTTGTGGTATTTGTGGATCCTCACTTAGGCAATAGTGATGTGTTGCCTTTCTCTCATGATATGTGGTATTTTTGGAATAAGGCAGTAGGACACTATGCCTTCTTCTCTCTCACCCTATATCTAAAGATTATATGTGGAGCTCATAGGTGGGAGAAGACTACATCTACTTACTACGCATGTATTGTAAGTTCAAGCAATGGATCCAAAGTCACGAGTCACACTGATCAAGTGGTGCATGTGTAGGGTGGATAGAATATGGTAGGGAATATAGTAAGGTGTATGGAATGGATGAGGGGAAAGCCTAATTCTACTTTTGCTCCTTGAGGAATCATCTCTCTTTGGAATCTGGAAACTTTGTAAGAGAACCACGGGTTGCACTTCTTTCTCTTTCTTTATTTTTTCTTTTATGGAGAGGCGAGCATCTAAGTACCAATTGTTTTCAGCGGATACTTGTCCATTTTTTTTAACTCTCCTTTATTCTTTTTCTTTGAGGGAGGTAGGCTCTACTCGCCCGTAGGACATTTGTCCATTTTTTATCTCCCTTCTCTCTTTTTTTTTTAATCTACAACCCAAATCTCTTTTGCAATAACTTTTGAGAGATAGAGCGAAGTAATGGAGCTTCTGTAAGACGTTGGCTAAATGGATGGGTGTAGGGAACATTTTTGGTTGCTCTCTCCCAGGGTAGGAGTAGAACATTTTTGGTGGATATTTGGTGGATGCTTTGTGGATGCGTACTTCTAGGGTAGAAGTAGCATAAATGCAAGTGGAGTAGAGTGGAGCAGGATGGAGTGTAATGAAGTGGAATGGAATGGAGTGGAGTGAGGTGGAGTGTACATGATCAGCATGACATGTTTCTAAGGGCCGACAAAGATTGAACAAACTCAATGCAAAGCAAGCAGCCTATATATATCAAAGGGTTTTCCTAATCAATGGAGCATGTATATATGGCTATGGTAGGAGGTTCAACATTCTTGTCACACGGGGAACTTATCATGTGCACTTTAATTTTCAAAAGATAAATCTCCAGAAATTTAGTATCACTAGGAGTAAGATAAATAGCAGCTCGGACTCTCATATATCATATCCATCAATCACCTAGACTTCTTGAGCAAGCATCCGCTACCCACAGGTTTTAGGTTTAGAGCAAATCTCAAGTAAAAGCAGTTGCATTAAAAGCTCGAGAGAAATTAAGCTTGAAAGGTAGGTACTTGAAAGGAATTACGACGGAGCAACTATTCATCATCTCCAAGGCTAGAGATAATCTTTGAGTTTTATTTTATTATCATACTCTAATTAAGACTCTTTAATAAAGACTAGATAGACTCTTTTTATTTGGTTTCCTTAGTTATACATCTTTTTATTTCTTTCTAATGAAGCGAGACAAATCTAGCTAATATTAAATAGGGTATAAGAATACTTATCCGGATACATGGGGTTGCCCTCCCCAATTTGGATGTTGACATAGTCTTTGATGATGATATGGAAGTAGAGGTAGACAACGGCGGTGGTGTCATCCTATCATGTCTCTCTTCCTTGAATCTCTTTGAACTCAAATAAACAACAAAACTAGTGGAACTAGTTAAGCGTTAGTGGTTTTAGCCACTTAGTTTCTTGTTGCCAATGATTATGATTATTCTTTTAAGACAGTAGTTTAGCAGCATTAATATATTTTTTAGATTTTCTATGCAAATAAAGATAATTATGCATGCATATTTATTTTATTTTTATGCCACCACAATAAATATCCTTGTGGGTTGTTACACACCACAAAATTACTCACATGGGGCTTAGAGTTTTTTTTATGTCTATGCAACAAACAAATATTTATTTTCTTTTCTAATGCAAGGCTCGTGCTATAATGTAAATATGCTAAAGGAAAATAATTATGCAATGTAAGGAGATAAATGTTGACGGTCGCTAACTACATATTTTATACCGTCAACATTAGTATAAAACTACCAAAACACAATAGTGGTAGGGCTTTGAGCTAACCATTTCCACTAGTTTTGGTACTTCACTTGTTTTGTAGGACAATGTTGGAAACATACACATTTCGGGCCAAAAGCAAAGGGAAACATATAAAGAATAACAAGGCCCTAAATGGACATGAGCAAAGCAAGGAGAAGAGAGGAGAAAATGCCCATAAATATGAATATCAACATCTATACATAAGCCCAAGAAGTCGAGGCCCAAATCCAACATGAAATCATATAGGGCAGCAGGACATGGGTTTAGTATTTTGGGCATAACTTTCTCATACGAAATTGGATTTCAGTGATCCAACAGTCAAAACGAAGCTTACTCCGAGGCCCACGCACTCCTGCAAAGTTTCAGCCAAAATAGGTTTTTTACCTTGGTGTGGCCGCACCTTTGGGTCTTGCGCGCACCGTATGGAGGCGGTTCATCACTTTCCAAAAAGTGTGTTGCCGACGTTGGTTGGTCGGTTTGGGCTGATTAGGAAGGTGTTCCAAGGTCGGTTTGGTTCCTTCCATGTGGGGATGGCAATCTTCCAAAGAGCCCCCTCCTCTCTACCTATAAAAGGAGGCTCTCTCCCCTCATTCAACACACACCAATTCATACACAACACAAGGAAGAGCCACAATGTAGAAGAGAGGAAGAAGCTCCCCCTCCACTCTTATTCTTCTTCTTCTTCCTCCTTCTTAGTTCTAATGGAGAGTGAGAGAGGGAAGGCTAGAAGAGGGCTTGGCCTCTTCTCCATGTAGTCCCGGTGTACCCCCGGTGCATTGCGGATCTTGGGTGGTCGGAGTGCCGGACTTGTCGGCACCCACCACGCTTTGTACCTCTACAACCTTCTAATCATTTGGGTAAGAATGGTTGTGTCCCTCTTTCGGCTTGTTACTCTTAAGCATATTATCTAGCTGTTATAGAATTGCGGGATTGATAGTCGTTTCTTCGGGCGGTACTGCGGTAGAAGGACCCCGGGGACGTGTAAGCCTTGTCGACACGCCGCAGTAATAATCACTAGTGTAGACGTGGTGTCTAGACTAAGGGTTTTCTATCTTTTGTGGCGCATCCCACGGTTGAGGGGGTAGGGCGGCTGGGTTGTGACACCTTGTCCGTCCCTTGTAATCCCCCACGTTCGGGTGTGGCGCTAGATGCTAAATGCCGGTCTCCATCCCGGTTTGGGTGATTGCGGTGCCGAAGTGAGGACATAACGACCAAGTGTTCCCTACTAGAGAGTTTGAGCCCATAAAGATACCTCACTATCCATAGTTATCCTAGGGTGGCCCTGCTCAAAGATTAGAGCGCAAACCGTTCCTCGTGGAAAATACGATACCCCGAATATTTAGGGTGAAAGCTACAACGACAATTCCGCGGCGCTTGGATTTATACGTGTGCGTTAAGAAACGTCAACAAGCTTTTCGGTGCCGTTGCCGGGGAATGGTTGTCGTAATTCTCTCGTAAGCCTAGAGCACCCGTGTGTTGTATCTAAAAAAAAAAACACAAAAATAGTTATTTATTTTTCTTTTTCAAAATGAAGCCTACTCAATTTCAAAAAACCTTACGCTTCAAGTGGTGGAGTTCACAAGAGCCACAATATTTTTTCAAAAACCAAAACTTTCATCCGGCTATGAACTCACCCTAATTTAAAAAAAAAAAAACCTTTTGGTTCGGGCACTCCATCTCTGGTGACCATTTTGAAAATCTATATTGCCACCTACGAGATTTCGAGGAATTATGATCATGCCTCAAAGCATTCCTAGCATGATCGAAGAAATTCACATGTGGAATTTGTTTCTGCTCTCCCTCATAGGGAAAGCAAAACAATAGTACACTATTGTCATAGGAAATTTGAATGGGGACTGAGAAGAACTCAAAGACAATTTTTGTCTAGCATTCTTCCCCATCAATGCCTAGCAAGGACAATCCTCGATCTCAAGTAGGATGAGAAGGAGTCCATAGGTGCAGCCTAGGCCGATTTATAATGTTTATACATGTTGGCCTAGACTTGTCATTACCCGATAGTGTGCCTTTGCATATGTTTTTTGGGACTTGACATAGATGCTGCCCTATGCCTTGACATGACCATTGGAGGGTTGTTTGCATGTAAACCTACAACGGAACATAGGAAAACCCTTGAACACATCCTAGAGAAGCTTGCTTCACCCGTTGTAGAACCTATTCCCCTCCATATTAAGGGCATGTCAAGCATTGAGGAGCCCTCATCAGTTGAGCCACTCCCAAGTGCCGCCATTGGAACCGACTGTTGAGCCCTCTCCCGAACCGCGAACACCGAAGGAAGGAATGTTTCGTCCTTCGGAGTTCGCGATTGAATTCAAGGATGGTGGCAGAACCTCATAAACCGAGGTGCGCTTAGACTTCCATATCTATCCCATCCTTGGTTTTGATCTTCTCATAGGCTACCCTCTCAGAAAAAGCTTTTTCACAAAAGACCTATAGAGGGAAGCCATGATGAGAAGTTGGGAAAGATTGCTTCCGCCTCACACCTAGACATCATAAAGGCGAAGCATCTTCAAAACCTGTTCGAGAAGGCGAAGTTCATAACTCTATTCGCTTCACCCAAGTTGCTTCCGCATCTTAGTGAAACGAATTACCTGTCGCCCTCACTCGAACACAAGTCATGTCCCTCTAGCCAACAAAACGTTGTTCTTGACAATGGTCAAGATTCAACATTCGTCCTTCACGACAAATATTTTGAGGGTAAAACCTCATGTGCCATGGACATGCACGAAGCAACAACTCTTGAGACCAAGCGAAATTTGTTTTTGAGCATAACAAGTTGTCACTTGAGACTTCCTACATGCTCACCTTTGGGTCTTCTTGAGTTTGTCTTGCTTCTAGCCCGAGTGCTTCGACGAAAATTACAACCACCTCTTGGTTCTCTTTGTAAACCTTTTTAAGAATGGTTGCAAGCCTCATAGTAGCATGATGACGCTAACCTTGCGGCTTGAGCGTAATGCTAAATTCTTAGTGGTGGCGGGAACTTCACCACCATCACCTGCAGGATGTTCTCCCACGGTCAAGCTTACGACCATAAAGAAAGCACTTTGCCGGGGAGATACCCCTGGACTATCTTAAAAAAAAAAGAGCACAAAAAAGTCTTTCTCTCTTCTTATTAATAAAAGCAAGAACATGTTATCAAGTTAGTATGCACCTTGGGTATTCTTGTCGCTAACCATTTCAGGTGGAGATCGACCGAGAAGAACAAAAGAGGCATGCGGACTTCGAGAACATGAGGGCTACATCACAAAAAAAAAAAAAAAATATTATTATGATGTTCATGGGTGACGGAACATGCTCAAGAGGAGACCGGACCTTGCACACTTGACTTTTACACAAAAGTCTAAGTGTGGGGAAGATGGTGACAATCCCAAGTTCCATCCACCAGGGGATCATACAAAAAAAAAATGATGATGTCAGCCCTTTGCTAAAAAAAAAAAGAGATGAAAAAAAAAAGAGAGAGAAATAAAATTTGAAAAAAAAAAAAAAAAAAAAAAAGAGAGAGAGAAGAGAGGTAAAAAATAAGATGAGAGAAAAAAAGATATATATAAGAATGTTGTTGAAAAAAAAATATATAGAATAGAAAAAAACAACAATAAGAGAGGGAGGAGTAGGTTGGCCCCACATGGTCAAAATAAACATCAATGAGCTGCTCGACTCCACCCTTCATTGCTTCAACAAGCAAGAAGGGGCTCGCCTCTCATCCTTTTTTGCTATCATCAAGACCCATGGCCCGCACACACGTCATGTGTGTGTATGGCCTAGTCTTGAGATGCACCTGGCTGAGCTATCAAGCAAACCGCCGCAACAACTTCAATGCTTCATCCATAAATGCTGACGGTATTTACACTCGGTATATGCAAAGGTAATATTCACCATCTCCTCACTCATTTCTTGTCTCCATGAAAATAAAACTTTATGCTTTCCATGCCATGGCATATGCTTGAGTTTGGGTGCACCTACATGTGTACGTGTAATGCATCCATAGGTCTTTTTAAATTGAGCGTGGTGCTTAGGTTAAAATGATCTTCTTTAATCAAAACTTTGACATGGTGTCAAAGCTAGGTTAATGAACTTAGAGCTTTGTTGTCATGATCTTCGAAGTATATCTTATGTTGGAGATGATCAAGGCTATGTTTTTCAATGCTTCTTTATGTTAGCCTTGCTTGAGTGATGTTGAGGTGAATAAAAATAAAAAAATAATAAAAAAAATAATAATAAATAAATAAAATAATAATCATAATAAAGGCTCCACGGTATCCTTGCCGATAGAGCCATGTTTTTTGTTTTTGTTTTTGTTTTGTTTTCTTTGTTTAAAATGAAACAGTACAAGAATAAGTGTGGGGAGATCTCTCAAGCATACAAGCACACCTACCCGAGATCTCCCAAAGACAAATGCACGAACACCGAAAGCAATTCACGATGGAGAAGGACAAAACGAACAACTACCATTAACTCCTTCCTCTTCAAACGGTGGTTTGTGCTACTCCCTCTCTCACATCCTCCATAAAGTTTTGAGGTCTGAAATTGAACAAATCAAAAAGACAAAACTTTGAAAAAAAAAACTCCATCTCTGGTCTACCAATTGATTCATGGCATGCATACACTTTATTCCTTGCCAAAACCATTCTTTGATGAGCAACTACCGTTAGGGACCCCATGTTCATCTAAACAATTGAGCTTTGAGATATGGTAGAATGACTTGACACTTGCTCTCTTATGCAATGAGACTTGGTTTTATCTTCGAAAATTTAAAATAAAGCATGCTCATGGTTTGACTTAGCCAAATCCTACCAAAGCCTGAATTATGACAAGAATATCCACTATAGCTACTTCCCTCTTGTATTGAGTTTTGTCGGGCTCCGTTGATCCGCGTTGAGAGAGGCTCATACTCCCAAGATCGAAAAAAACACGTACACCCACATATACACGCCCGGTTCTCACAATGAGAATTGCGCAAAACATGCATCTTTAGCATCCACAAAATAAGTACTCCATTCATTATACCATGATCATCTCCTGTTATCAAGAAAAATGCAGAGAGAAAGATACAGGCTGCAGAAAAAAAAATAATAAGAGATGAAAAATGGACACGTGTCCGAGGGCGAGTAGAGCCCACATCTCCGAAAAAGAAAAGAAAGAAAAAGAAAGAAAAAAAAGAAAGAAAAAAAAGAAAGAAGAAATACAGAAAGAAAAGTAGCCTGTATCTCTCTAGAAGCATACAAAAAGAAGGGAAGAGGATCATGAGTCAAGGAGTAACCACAAAGAAAATATATCATCAATATTCTCCACACACTTTTGCACATTTCGATCTAAGGGTATGGCACTTCTTTCCAACGATCCAGAGCTTGACCCGACAAAACATACAGAGGTACGTATGCAACACTCCACTCCAAAGATCCACAAAACCCTGCAAAAAGATAGGATGAGTGAGAGCGAAGAGTGCTTTGGCAAGGAAACACAAAATGAGTGACTATGTGAGAATCAACCATGAAGCATTGCTATTTTATCTTAAAAAAAAAACCAACCAAGTCTTTGCACATGAGTAATAGCAACGAGATACGATTTCATAACCGTTCCATTGCTCAATCGTCCAAGAAAACATGGTAGCCACTTTTGAATGCTCACAAAGCGGTGAAGCTGGAATAACTTGTATGCAGGTCTACGTCTCGGAGATTGTACCACTTTAGTCCCTAAGCCTTCACTCGAGGACGAGCAAAGGACTAAGTGTGGGGGGAGTTTGTTGACGGTCGCTAACTACATATTTTATACCGTCAACATTAGTATAAAACTACCAAAACACAATAGTGGTAGGGCTTTGAGCTAACCATTTCCACTAGTTTTGGTACTTCACTTGTTTTGTAGGACAATGTTGGAAACATACACATTTCGGGCCAAAAGCAAAGGGAAACATATAAAGAATAACAAGGCCCTAAATGGACATGAGCAAAGCAAGGAGAAGAGAGGAGAAAATGCCCATAAATATGAATATCAACATCTATACATAAGCCCAAGAAGTCGAGGCCCAAATCCAACATGAAATCATACCGGCCGCAGGACATGGGTTTAGTATTTTGGGCATAACTTTCTCATACGAAATCGGATTTCAGTGATCCAACAGTCAAAAACGAAGCATACCCGAGGCCCACGCACTCCTGCAAAGTTTCAGCCAAAATGGGCTTTACCTTGGTGCGGCCGCACCTTTGGGTGCGCGCGCACCCGTATGGAGGCGGTTCGGGCCCATCCTTCTCGAGGCGGTTCATCACTTTCCAAAAAGTGTGTTGCCGACGTTGGTTGGTCGGTTTGGGCTGATTAGGAAGGTGTTCCAAGGTCGGTTTGGTTCCTTCCATGTGGGGATGGCAATCTTCCAAAGAGCCCCCTCCTCTCTACCTATAAAAGGAGGCTCTCTCCCCCTCATTCAACACACACCAATTCATACACAACACAAGGAAGAGCCACAATGTAGAAGAGAGGAAGAAGCTCCCACTCCACTCTTATTCTTCTTCTTCTTCCTCCTTCTTAGTTCTAATGGAGAGTGAGAGAGGGAAGGCTAGAAGAGGGCTTGGCCTCTTCTCCATGTAGTCCCGGTGTACCCCCGGTGCATTGCGGATCTTGGGTGGTCGGAGTGCCGGACTTGTCGGCACCCACCACGCTTGTACCTCTACAACCTTCTAATCATTTGGGTAAGAATGGTTGTGTCCCTCTTTCGGCTTGTTACTCTTAAGCATATTATCTAGCTGTTATAGAATTGCGGGATTGATAGTCGTTCCTTCGGGGCGGTACTCTGGTAGAAGGACCCCGGGGACGGGTAAGCCTTGTTGACACGCCAGAGTAATAATCACTAGTGTAGACGTGGTGTCTAGACTAAGGGTTTTCTATCTTTTGTGGCGCATCCCACGGTTGAGGGGGTAGGCGGCTGGGTTGTGACGACCTTTCTGCGTCCCTTGTAATCCCCCCACGTTCGGGTGTGGCGCAGTGCTAAATGCCGGTCTCCATCCCAGTTTGGGCGATTGCCGGTGCCCGAAGTGAGGACATAACAGCCAAGTGTTCCCTGCTAGAGAGTTTGAGCCCATAAAGATACCTCACTATCCATAGTTATCCTAGGGTGGCCCTGCTCAAAGATTAGAGCGCAATCTGTTCCCTGTGGAAAATACGATACCCCTGAATATTTCCGGGTGAAAGCTACAACGACAATTCCGTGCGCTTGCGGATTTATACGTGTGCGTTAAGAAACGTCAACAATAAATATGCTATGCATATAGATAACTACCGATCTTACCTTTCGGCGAGGGTTCGGTGTTTTAAGTCCTCCGAACGTGACTTCTTACCTTGTCGTTTCCTTGAGCGTATTATCTAATATCGACCGTCGTGCTCCTTGAGATATTGAAGGACGGCGTCACCCATGTTCTTTCTTTGGTCTTATGAGTCGGAGTGAAGCATTGATGTCGGACGTAGGCAGCGTCTTGTTTAATATGCATGCTTGTAAGACATTCACTTGTTGAATTTTTGAGAGACCGATAAGCTTCTCCACCTTTTGCTCAAAGTGTGTCCCTGTTTGCAAAGTCAAAGTAGAGATCAAGTGCATAGGCTCGTTGGTGAGAAAACACCAACAGAACCAAACTTCATTCATTCTTCTCTAACCATAGGCACAATAAACAAGATAGAGTTGATTTCTTATACACTTTGCTTAAGCCTAACTTGGGTGACAAGATCAGAAGATTGAGAATGATTGTTTGTGGTTAAAACATTAGCAAATTGAATCAAACTCCTTGACTCTTTGAAAGGTTTTCTTATCTAAATATGAAGTATGAAAGGCATGATATTGATTATGCTCCAAAGCAAGGTAAGCAATATTCTGGCTTACAAAATGAGGACTAAGAGATCAAGAGAATGGTGGTAGGAACAACTAAAGAAACAAAACATGTTGAGCTAATGAAGTTGGATCAGGCAAGGTTGTTACTCTAACATGTTTTATTCTTTATTTATGAACAAGCCATACTTTAGGTAAAGCTTAAGTAATGACAACTTACCTCAAGATGTTACCTTATTATTGGAATGTGACAACATCGTAACACCTTATGGTGGTCCTTTTCTTCTACTCGAAGCTTTCCTTCTTTGGCCTCTTGTGTATCTTGTTCCTCACTTGTCTCTTTTATTGCATCGTCCTTGTTCTTTAAATTGTGCTCGAACCTTTTTCCTCCTCTCATGATTTTATTCTGCAGTATTAGTTGACAACACATACCCGAAGGATTGTACAAGTAATTTTAAACAAGGGTAGAATTGTCATGGAGCTAAAGGTATCTTCTAAGCTACAAAAAATTTTGGTTGAATATTTTAATTAGCAAGTGCTCACTATTACTTTTTTTCTCTAGTGGGAAAATGTATTATATCTTAAGTTTGATTTTGATGTATGACATTTATTAACTATTCAAAATTAGAGAGACAAAGTAATAGTGAGTAGGGGGATTGCAAACCAGCATGTCGAGTGATGGGAGCTTGAGTAGAGGAAGAGTATGTCGATGATCTTTAGAGGAATCGACCTTACTACCCCATGCTCGAGCCTTCTGTCACTCGACACTTTAAATGTGAATGCTGAACCATCCCTAATCGTGTGTTGCAATCACCATGTCCTTAGACATTGTTCATCCTTTATTCCTGCAAGGTTAGTGACCAAGAATACCCGAAGGGAACTTGTCCTAGGAACATGTTTTTTTTTTAGCATGAGCCTTCATGTGCTCGGATATATATTATTATTTTTTTTTCTTTAGAACATAAGACAAAAGTTGTATACAAATATGTGATTTATATTCACTTACCTGTCTTTGATGTTCTTGTGGCCCATTGCTTTGTCCATCCACTTACGTTGAGTGATTACTTTTTGTGATCGTGTTGTATGGCACTCTTCTTCATCGAATAGACATAGCATAGACTCTTTTTCTACAAAATATTAGTGGACACATACCCGAAGGAATACAATAGGGTTGAAATAGGGGTTGTGTCCAAAATTCATATGATCTCATCCATGCTAATGAGAAGGTGGTTCTTTGATTACCTTAGCACAGATTTTATTTATTCATGTCTTATATATATTTTTTTTTTATGGCTGCACTCTAGCATGTGGATCAAGGCAAAGGTAACTTGTAGCAAAAGAGAGCGCGAATAATTTGATACTTACAATTCTTCCATCAATGATGAATGAGCCGTGTCTTTTGCACAAGGTTGGAGTTCATCATATGCCTTGCTTCATCTCTAATCTGAGTTCATCTCTTGACTTACCCAAATTGGGATTTGAGAATTTTCTGCAGGGGTTAGTCCAACACAATAACCAATGTCTACGCAAGCAATTCTTAGTTCAAAAACCAAACTAGACTCCATGTCTAATTTAATTAAGGAAGGCATTTTAACCTAAGCACCACGCTTAATTTAAAAGCCTTTGGAAATATCCTATATGCATATAGAAATACTCCCAAACTAAAGCATACTATAATAAACAAAGGTAGCATGATAGCACTACAGAGATTTAATCAAAGAGATGAAAGAACATGATCAAGGTGAGGTTTTTTTTTAGATGCAAATGATATGGTTGTATGCAAAGAACTAAACATGCAATGGATCTACTATGAGAAAACATAAACTAAGCGGAGTGAATGCATGAATTGATCAAGTAAACAAGCAATGCAATGCAAAAAATTAAATAATAACTACTCAATCAATTTATAGTCCATGAGCAAGACTTTCTCACCTTTTAATCATACTTATCATGATGTGCAGCTTCTATGTACGTCACTTGAGATGTGTGCATTGAATTCTTGTGACGGTGACTTCTTCTTCAATCTATACACGGTTAGAATAATATATATTTAAATACATACCTTGAGATAGCAGGGTTCCAATGTGTGATGAATCTTGAATGATCCGGCACCCTGGGTTCTTCAATCTTTCTTTGTTTTTTTTTTTTCTTGTGGAATCTTGTCGGAAGATCGCTTAGCGACATCTTTTGTCCCTGTCTATTCCACAACTCAACAGAACAAGGGTAATCCTACTAAAGCTAGCGATACACTAAATTAGCAGACATCATGATCATTATTAGAATCTTTAGGCCAATTGCTTCCCGCAACGGCGCCAAAAAGCTTGTTGGTATTTATTAAGTGCTAAAAGAATATGGAGGTTACGCAGCGCCTGAGAATACCATTGTAGCTTTTCCCTAGGAGAGTATTCTAGAGTATCGTATCCACAGGGAAGCTTTGGCTAAAGAATCTAATAAGTCACAATCATGCATCTACTAACTTAGCAAACCACTAGACTAAAGTGAGGGGGTAAATGATAAGATAGGAGTTATGAGTAATATCACACACTAGAGAATTCCATGATAAATGTATAGATAGCAAGTTGAGAGGACAACGGGAGAGATCAAGGTTCCTATGTACTTCTCTATTACTTAGGTTCTATGATAGCAATCATACTAATGCACTTTGGAGCAACAGATCCTTTCCAACTCTCGAGAAAGACTGGGAAGAAGGTAGTTGGGAGAAGGCTGCCAAAAGCTCTACGAAACACCAACCCGAACGTGGTGGAATACAAAGGCCTACAGAGTAGCATGTCACCCCCAGGGCTACCACAACTAACCGTGGGATTGGGCGCAATCTCAGGTAACCTATAGCCTAGACACCAAGTCTATACTATCGATTACAACTCTAGCTACCGCGAATAACTAGAGCCCTCAATACGAGCGGAGATCCCATGCAATAATATAACAACTATACTTAACCAAATATGAAAGACATGGAAGTAAATAGAAGATAAATATATGAATCATAAGTCTTACAAAGAAAGGATACAAGACATACCAAACTCTGTAGACATCTCTAGAACCGGAGCATAGCTCCGCTCTCCCTAACTCTCTAGTTGCTCATCTACTACATTAGAGAGTCTAGCCCTAATTCTCTAGTGGAGAGAGGTTGTCCTCACATTGGGACACCTCTATGACCAACAGGTCAAGAGATAAAGAATAGAATGAGATAGAATGAATTAGGGTTTTACCCTGGGGTCAGGGGGTCTTCTTATATAGGCCTTGGCGATGAACGATGACCATTGGATCAAACCGACCTTCAATAACGGTATAGATACAACCTCAATGTCGGTTGTAAACCGCCATAGAAAGATGAAGCTGATTGGTGGAAATTCCCTGGCGGCCGCCGTGAATGGTCCTGGCGGCCGCCATGGCCCTGAGCCACAACTGTGTCTCCTTCCTTCTGGTGTCTTCTAGAATGTTTTAGTCCACTTTTTGGGTTGAGTTACTTCACGGTCAAGTCTTATCATCGTATGGGATGTAAACTCTTCGGTTTCTCATTGTTCTTATCTGCTTTTATCTATTAAGTCCCTGTAAAGATATAAATCACCAAAGCTCATGGAATTATGTTAGTAAAACCCCTAGTCTATGTTGATATTCATTTTATGCCCTTATTTCATGTTTAGTTGACTATTAATATTATGCTATAACAGGTGTCAACAATGGTCAAAAGGGTCTTCATTATCGTAACCCGAGAAGGGTTGTGCCTGAACCATGGCTTTGAAACTTGGGTGGAGTTCACAGCCAGATGAAAGTTTTGGTTTTGAAAAAGATGGTGGCTCAAAGAACTTCCCCTTTGAAGCAGAAGGATTTTAAATAGGATTTGGTTTCATGATGTAAAAGGAAAAGAAATAACTATTTTGTTTTTATAAAATAGGGATACGAGATACAAAGACAAACTAGGCTCAAAGAAAATAGCAACCGTTCCCGGCAATGGCGCCAGAAAGCTTGTCGGCATTTTGTAACGAATGCAGAAGGTTCCGCAAGTGTATGGAAATACCGTTGTAGCCTTCACCGGGAAGTATTCAGGGTATCATATTTTCCACAGGGAATGGAGGTACTTTCTTCTAGCTAATTCATCTAAGGACAACCCAAGGGTAGAGATGGAAAGGATTAGAGATGGATTCCTATAGCTTTAGGGTCTCTTGGATAGCCAAGCTCCACCACCACTTGCTTACTTCGGGCACCGGAGCACACTTGGTCTACCAGGTGATACCGGCTTACGGCTCTACGCCATACCCGGACATGGGGGAATGCTAAGGATGAACAGGACTGTCACCACCTGCGGCCATCCCCTCACACATACGAGCACGAGGCAAATGAAGGTAGACTATAGCATAGACACCATGTCTACGCTATCTTCTACTACTCTTGCGTATCGATAAGGCTTACCCATCCCCGGGGTCCTTCTACTAGAGCATCCGCCATGGGGACGGATGATGAACCCACAAACAAGCTTAGGTAAAGCATAACTAAACAAAAGAAATAAAGACTATAAGAACCATGAACACTTACTTAGCCAAGATCCAGTGAAGGAGCCAAGCACGTGTCCATCGAGGTACAAACTCGGGGAGTCACCGACAAGTCTGGCGCTTCCTCGCTCTCGCCCCTCACATCTCTCCTCTACCAAGCTCTACTAGGTAGCTAGGGCCTAATCCCATTGGAGTGTTGCTCTAGAGAGGAGGAGGAGCTCTTGAACCCTTGAGTGGTTTGTAGAAAGTGGAGGAGTGAGCCTCCTTTTATTGGACGAGAGGAGGGGGGTCTTTGCCAAATTCCCACACCCCTCATAATGTCACAACCGACCCAAAACATCGGTTTAGAGGAGCATTGAACCAAGCTACCACCGCACCGCCCTTCCCCACGCATTGATGGAACCGCCCCTGCGGAAGATGGGCGGTTTGGCGCCCATGCTAGCATGCTAGCGCCCCTGGCGCGCCTGCACGCAATCTTGGGCCAAATGGACTAATCTTTGGTAGGTGCGTGGGCCTCGAGAGAGCTTTCCAAAAAGGTATGGCACACGTAAATCCGAGTCCGTATGAGGGAGTTATGCCCAAAACACTAGACCCCTGCTCCTGCAGCCCGGTATGGTTCTCGGGACTGGATTTGGGCCTCCACCTCTTGGGCTTGTGTTTGGATATTTATATCCATGTTTGGGGTCCAAATGCTCTTGGTGAATAGCCACTCATTCTTTTAGGCTTATAGAGTGATGCTTTATGTATACTTTCTTAGCCCTTTATATGTGTTTTTATGCTTGTCCTGCAAAATGAGTGAAACACCAAAACTTGTGAAAACGGTTAGCTCAAAAACCCCTATCTACATTGTTTTTGGTGAATTCCATATTCTTATTGGCAGTATAAAGTATGAGTTGTGGACCGCCAATAGTTCTCCATTCCAAAACCAAGCATATAGATATCCACTTTCATTTGCAGTTTGACCACCAAGAGAAAAGTGATCTTCGCCATGTAGACACCAAACAACAGCTTCGCGGACATTTTCACAAAGCCACTTGATCAAACCCAATTTATTTGCTTGCAAGGGGAGTTGGGTGTTTGTTTTCCCTTTTGAGTGGGGAACTTGTTCTTCTTGTATCATAGTTTTTCTTTTCTTTCTATACTTAGCTTTTGTTTTGCTTTTTGTATCATCTTTGCGTATCATGGCATCATGTATACTTGATCGTATCTTGAGCTTCTTGATTATAGCCACTTGAATGAAATTATGCTCTAGTTAGTTTGATCATTTGCATGATATGTGAGTACATGATGTGCTTGTAAGCTTAGGCGCTTTTTGATCATTTGACACATGTTATGAGCAAAGTTTCTTTCAAACTATAAACCTGACTAATATTTGATAAATCTTCAAAACTGTTCAATGCGGAGATGGCAACTAGCATGTGTAGGATGTGTGAGATCCCTTTATGCTATCATGGATATGCTAGGTTGCTATAACTAATGCTTTGAGTTACACACTTGCTTAGATAACCTTGATACTCATGTACTAAAATATGAAATCTAAGCTAAGTGGTGAAAAGGTCAAGATGGGTCCATACTGTCCCACCTCAAGGTTTTGGGATAGCTTCCTATTGCACTTGGGATGAACCAGAACTTTGTCGTGGTTGACCCAGACCATTGTCTTAAGCTTCTGATTGTCTTTGACATAGGCTTGACATGGATGATTAGTAAAGGCTGACAGTGTGGATAACCTCTTGCGCATACTTGCTTTGCCTGATACTTGTGACATGCTGCAAACTCTGATAACTTTAAAATTGATGAAAATACAAGTGTTGGGTTTGTCTTTTGCATGATGTGTGAACACTATTTGGCGTAGTTCACCTTGTATACACTTGTTAGCATTAGGTTGATCTTACGCTTATACCTGCTATGTGCTACTTTCAGTGGTGAACCCCTCTTTACATTGCTTGAACTTGATCAAAATGCTTAAATACCATATTTTGTCGCACTTGATCAGTTTGAGCATTTGCTAGCACTTGTGATTGTTGCTATATTCACATGAAAGCAATTGTGAGAGCATCTTTTCACTATGATTGCTATAGTCTTGAAGCTTGTGCATTGTACACTCTTGCATTCATAGCATGTTTCAATGGGGAGAGTTGCATTCTATGAGCTCTAATTTGATAATCTTGATAAGTGAATATGCCAACAATGGGGAGAGAATGACATAAATCCAGAGTGTATGCATTCATTTGAGAGATTGCATATTTCTAGGGAGTTGAGTTGCACTTGATTGCTTTTCGGTTCTTTGAGCTTTGCTAGTGGTGTTGAGCCCGTTTGCCTCTTCTTGAGGGCTAGCCAGTTTTGCTTGGTTGCGTCGAGCCGTTGCCCATGTCTTTGGGGACCAAGTTTTTTCCCTTGCTTTTGCTCATTTCAAATGACCCTATTTCGGCTTTTCTTTGGCTTTTTGGTCATTTGAGTGAGTTCTCTTCTTCCTTCTTCTGTTTTGTATTGGTGTTGACAATGCACTCATCAAGGGGGAGATTGCGAACACATGGTCGATAAGTACCCATGTTGTTCAGCTTTTGTGACGAGCGATTGTCAACATTGCACTTTGCTTCTATCCTTCTTTACCCTAACCTGGCACACTAGGTGTGTCATGCGACGTATCTCTTGGCTTGTGGTGTGCAGGTGTGGAGCTCAAAGGCGGTGGTTGACGGCGAGGTGAAGGCCAAGGAGGACATGCCGTGCTGACGGATCGGGAGTGGTGAAGGGCAGACGTGAGGCTTGGACCGAGGGACCAGAGCGCCGGGTGGCCAGCCACTGTGGCTGACACTTAGGACATCGACAAGTGCAAGAACATGTGGAGTGACCGTGTTGAATGGGTCATGATGGCAAATATGAAAGTCGAGCGGGCAGCTCTGGAAAACTTGGTGACTGGGTGGTTGTTGGTGTTTCTTAGTGAAATCAAGAAATCCACAAGCGCACGGAAAGACCATTGTAGCACTTCACCCGGTGGTAAGTAGGGTATCGTATATTTCATGAGGAACGAAGTACTTTCTTATAGCTAGTTTGTCCAAGGACAACCCAAGGGTAGAGTTGGAAAGAGGAAAGAAGGATTCCTATGGCTTTGGATCTAAGAATAGCTAAACTCCACCTATACTTGCTCACTTCGGGCACCGGATCATGCCTAGTCTGCTAAGCAAGTGCCGGCCATTAGCTCTATGCCGTACCTAAATGTGGGGGAGTTCAAGGAATGGACAGGGCTGTCACCACCTGCCGCCTACCCCTCAACCGTGGAGCATGAGGCAAACGACAAGTAACTCCTAGCTTAGACTCCACGTCTACGCTTGTAGCTACAACTCTAGTGTTGGCCAGGACCTTCCGCCCGAAGTTCCTCTACTAGAGTTCCGTCCGAAGACGAACTATCAAACCCGCAAGCAAGTATAAACAATGCTTAACTAAACAAAGACTTAATTACCAAAAGAATCATGAACACTCACTTAGAGAAAAGCCCCGTTGAAGCACAAGTGTTCATCGAGGTACAAGAGCGGGGAGACACCAACAAGTCTGGCACTTCCACAAGCTTCCCCTCACATCTCTCCACTACCAAGCCCTATTAGCTAGCTAGGGCCTAAGCCCATTGGAGTGTTGCTCTAGAGTAGAGAGGACAGGCTCTTGATCCTTGGAATGGTGTGTTGAGAGTGGAGGTGGAGCTCTCTACTTATACGTGAGGTGGAGGGGGGTGCTTGTATATTTCCAACCCTCATAATGTCCCTAAACTGACCTCCAACATCGGTTTGGAGGAGTAATGGTCTGAGCCACCACCGCAACCGACCTGCCCACGCCATAATGGAACCGTCGGCAAAAGAATGGCCCGGTTGGCAGCCGTGCTGGCGCGGTCACGCCCAGAGCTTGGGTCTGCCCAAACTTGCGCCAAATGGGCTCAAATTTGGTGGGTGGATAGGCCTTGAAGTAAGCTTTCCAATGCCGTTTGAAGCTTCTCAATCCGACTCCGTATGGGGAGTTATGCCCAAAATATTGGACCCCGCTCATGCAGCCCGAGATGGTTTTGGGCTGGACTTGGGCCTCCACCTTGTGGGTTTATGTTTGCATATTTGTAACCATGTTTGTTGGGTGTTTTTCTCCTCTTTCCTCCTTGCTTTGCTTTGGGCCATTTGGAGCTTGTTATTTCTTTTTATATTTTCCTTTACCTTTGGTCCATTTTCGGGAGCTTTCATGGTTGGCCTGCAAAACAAGTGAACTCACGAAAACTATGGAAATGGTTAGCTCAAAGCTCCTAGCCACGTTTGTTTTGGTGATTTCTATACTGATGTTGGTGGTATAAAATATGTGTTACGGACCACCAACAAGCTCCCCCACACTTAGCCTTTGCTCGCCCTCGAGTAAAGTTTAAGGCTAAGATGGGTCATCTCCTTGATATGTAACCCTGCATACAAGTTATTCCAAGCTTCACCTGTACTTGTGAACTTTGATGTGTCTACCATATTATCTTAGGTAATTGAATAATGGAACAACATGGCTTCAAATCCTGTTGCATCAATCACCAGAACTTGGGTTTTCATATGATTTTGAAAATGTAAACATAGCTTAGCTCCTCAAATGATTCACTTCGGATCGCTCAATTTTATGTTTGGTTCCTCACCAAGGCATATCAAAGTGTTGCCTTCTTTCCTTCCTACTTCTAAAAGCTTTATATGGATCTTTGGGTATGGAAAGATATGAAGGCATACTTACTCTGCATATGTTGCTAGGTCAAAGCTTGGATCCAAGGAGAAAAGATGTCATACCCCTAGACCAAGAAGTGCATGTGTGTGGATAAACAATGTTAAACCTATCTTTGTACTCCTTGATATGAGTGATCTCCCTTATGAAAACTTATTCTTGAGAACATGGCTATCATATTGCTCGGACCTTCATGTGTCCAAAATTTTTATTTGGGACCTTCATGTGCCCAAAATTCTTTTTTTCTTTTCTTTTGGGACCTTCATGTGTCCCCATTTTGTTTCACACATATCTTTTGTTTTGTGTAGCCATGTCTCTTAAAACACATATAAAGAGAGATCACTATCATGTAGAGCATGGAGTACTTATTTCTAAGATATATTTTTGTCTACTCCCAGTGTAGGAGCAGAGTTTTTGGTGGATGGAGGCATGTTTTTAGCGTATTCCCGGTGTAGGAATAACGATATATGTGCTATGTATGTGATCTTGATATTGGGGGCATGATAACTTCCTCAACAAGGGTGAACAAGACTTGACAAAACTCAATGCAGAAATAAGTAGCATATATGTAAAGGTTTTGAACTTGATACACTAGATATGGCTCTGGTAGGAATTTTCATATCATTGAGGAGCATGCTATTTGAATTTTTGAATTTTTGAAAACAAATCCCAAGTTCTTCATATAAAAGGGCAAGGTTCATATCATCCGGCTATATCACATATGCCAATTACTTAGATAACATGGGGTCCCTATGATAAATTGTTCACAAGTTATAGGAATATTAGCAGGGAATAAAGAGTATGCAAATTTTATCAAAGGGTAGCATGGAGATGGAGCTACAAAAGTTTTGTCTTTTTAATTTGTTCAGTTTTAAACTTCAAAACTTTAAGAGAGGAGTGAGGGTAAGAGTTGCACAAACCAATCGTTTGAAGAGGAAGGGGTTAATGGTAGTCATTTGTTTTGTCCTTACGCATGATGGAGCATTCGGGGGTTGTGCAATGTGATGGTGGGACATCTCGGATGTTTGTTTGTTGTGCTTGAGAGTTCTCCCCCACACTTATTCTTGTACCTGCTTTATTTGATAGGCAAAAAAACAAGAGACACAAGCAAGGGCTCTACTGTCTTGAACAACGAGGAGCCTAAACTTTATTATGATTATTATTTTATTTAGTTATTTTATTTTATTATGACTAAAAACTTGTTCACCAAACTTTTTATTCAAGTTTAACTAAGACTAAGATAAAGTTTGCAAAGTAATTCTAGCCTTGGTTTGTCTCCATCATAAATTACTTCCACTGGTTATACTAATAATTACTCTAGTTCATTAACCAAAATTCAACACCATATCAAATTTTTGATTAAAGAAGGTCATTTTAACCTAAGCACCATGCTTAATTTAAAAAGTCCTATAGATGTATCGAATCCAAATACACCCAAACTAGAGCATAAACATAAACAAAGAAAGCATAAAAGTTTTGTTTTTATGAAGACAAAAGGTGAGTAATGGTGTTGGTGAACGTTACCTTTGCATACCCGAGCATAAGTGGATGGAAACTTTGTAGTTGCTGCATCGGTGGCTTGATGACCATGATTTGGCTACCATTGACTTCCTTTGGCCGAGCAGAGGAAGGCACATCAAACTTTCGGGTAAACAACAAGGCTAGGCCACACACACAAGGAATGAGTGTGAACCAAGAGCCTTGGTGCTAGCGCCAAAGATTTTGGGAGCAATCTTTGGGTGGAGTCAGGTGGCACAATAGTGTTTATCTTGTTCTTGTGGGACCAGCCCGCCCCTCTCTCTTCCCATTATTTCTTCTCTCTTTTTTTTTCTCAATAGCCTTTTGTTTCTTTTCTCTCTCTTTTTTTCAATTGCCTCTCGCATACTGAAAGTGTACTTTGCTGGCCGCATGTGTGGATATGAACTTGAAGATGTTGTAAGGTGGTTCTATCATTGATCCTTCCAGGTGAACCACAAAGCTAGACCATTCACACAAGTAGTGTGTATGGACTATGGGCGTTATTGGTAGTAGAGGTCTAAAGGAGAAGACTCCTTTTTTCTTCTTTTTTTATTACCTTTGCATACCTAACGTACTTGACCGGCAAAGATGTGGATGGAGTTTCAAAATTGCCGCAATGGTTGATTTGTTGCACATGATCCAACTTAGGTAATCAACAAGGCTTAAGACATACACATTTGTCGTGTGTAGATCATAGGCTTTGATGATAGCAAAGGTCTAGAAGAGGAGAATCCTCCTTCTTTTATTCCTTCTTCTTCTTCTTTTTCTTTCTCTCTTCTTTTTTTTATAATAACCCCCATTTTTACTTTTTTCTCTCTTTCTTTTTTTTTTATCATCTATATATATATTGACTTTCATTATTTCTTCTTTTCTCCTTTCCTTATCAAGGTAAGGCTAACATCATCTTTTATCCATTTTTTTGAATGACCCCTTGGTGTGTCGGAACTCGAGATTCTCACCATCTTTCTCTCCCCACACTCGGACTTTTGTGTAAAAGTCAAGTGTGCGAGGTTAGGGTCTCTTTTGAGTGTGTTCCATCACCCAAGAGCATCAAAGTTTGTAGTTGATAGCCCCCATGTCATCGAGCATCACATGCCTCTTTGTTCTTCTTAGTCTCCACCTAAAATGCTGGTTAGCGACAAGAATACCCGAAGGTGCATGCTAACTTGATAACATGTCCATGCTTTTATTAATAAGAAAAGTTTTTTTTTGTATCGTAACAATGATAGTAGGGAGTATTATTTTATTTTTCCTTTTCATGATAATAAAAAGAAGATATATATATTTTCTAAGATAAACAACAAGAAGATATTTTTTATAGTCCGGGGTATCTCCTCGGTAGTGCTTTTGTTTACGGTCATAAGCTTGACCTTGGGAACTTGACCTTGCAGCTGTTTAATGGTGGTGTAGTCCCCAGCGTCACCACCAAACATTGACCATTTATGATCAAGTCGCAAAATGCACCATCGTGCCACTACGAGATCTGCAATACATGTGATAGAGCGAAAACATCCACAACCATCCTCTTAAAATGTTTGCGAACAAGGATCAAGAGAAGGTTGGGATCCTCGTAGGGGCACGTGGTGGAAGCGAGACGAACTCTAGAGATCCAAAAAATGAGCATGAAATGTGAGGGATCTCAACAGAGGATTTTTCATGCTTATTAGCGGATTCCGTCTTGGTCTCTAGAGTTGGTGCTTCAGGCATGTCCGTGGCACGGGAGTTCTTATCCTCAAAAGATCTACCATGAAGGACAAATGTTGAATCTCGACCACTATCGAGAACAATGTTTTGATGGCTAGAAGGACATGACTTTTGTTCAAGCAAGGGCGATGGATGTTCTATTTCAGAAGGATGAGAGAAGCTTGGGTGAAATGAACAGAGATATGAACTTCGCCTCCTCGAACCGGTTTTGGTTGGGAAGATGCTTCACTTTTGGGATTTCTAGGTGACATGCGAAAGCAATCTTTCCTGACTTCTCATCATGGCTCCCAAGGATAGGTTTTTCATGAAAAAGCTTTTTTGAGTGGCTAGCCTATTAGAAGATCGAAATCAAGGATGGCATAGATATGGAAGTCTAAGGGAACCTCGTTTCATGAATCTCAACCGGCATGGGCCTAGCAATCCCACAAAGACTCAAAGATGAGTTCGATGGACTTTTGAAGAGCTTGTTGGTCGAGATTAGCGGGATTTTGCCCGTAAGGGTTTCGCTAAGAATTCCGACATGATATTGGCCTCGACCATGGGGTTGTGTAGGGCTTCTATGGAGTTTCCCAGTAAAGAACAAGACATAGTCGTGGAAGGTGAAAGAATCTGAATTGCTTCAGAAGAATGTTTCACCTCCATTAACCATTCCTTTGATGGTTCCATGTTAGGGGAGACTTCCTTAGAAAGAAATCTACTCATTTCTTGCCAAGAAAGGTTTGAGGTTCTGCCTTAATTCTCGAATTCGATTGGGAACTCCGAAGGATGAAGCATTCCTTCCTTCGGTGTTCTGGGTTTGGGTGAGGGCTCAACAATCGATTCTAAGGATGGCAAGGGTAAGGATTCGGCTGATGAGGGCTCTTCGACGCTTGACATGCCCTTTTCATGGAGGGGTTTGGGTGCTACGACAGACGAAGCATGTTTTGCTAGGATATGATCAAGGATTTTCTTTTGTTCCGTTGTAGTTTTATGTGTAAACAGCCCTCTGGTGGTCATATCAAGGCATAGGGCAGCTTCAATGTCAAGTCTCGAACAAAAGAGATGCAAAAGCACACTATCGGGTAATGACAAGTCTGGGCCAGTATGTATCAACATTGAAAACCTAGGCCAAGCTGCACCTATGGATTACCTCTCATGTTGCTCAAAATCGAGGATTGCCCTTAGTAGAGAGGTGATATGAGACACGGGGAAGAATGCAAGATAAAACTTATCCTTAAGTTCATCCAAGTCTCCATTCACACTCTCTACGCATTAACGTACCATTGCTTTGCCTCCCCCGAGGGAGAAGGGAAACAACTTCCACTTGAGAATTTCTTGTGTCATGCTAGGAATGCTCGGGCATCAACACATTTCCTCAAAATCTCGCAGATGGTCAAAAGGATCCTCATTATCATAACTTGAGAAGGGATGTGCCCGAACCATGGCTTTCAAACTAGGGTGGAGTTCACAATGGGATGAAATTTTTGGTTTTAGAAAATATGGTGGCTCAAAGAACTCCCCTTTGAAGAAGTAGAAAGATTTTGAAATGGACTGGTTGGCTTCATGACGTAAAAAAGGAAAAGAAATAGCTATTTTGTTTTTTAAAAATAGGGATACACATACGAGGATGAATTAGGCTCGAAGAAATAGCAACCGTTCCCTAAGAACGGTGTTTAAATGCTTGTTGGTGTTTCTTAGTGAAAGCAGGAAACCGCAAGTGCATTAAAAACCGTTGTAGCACTTCACCCGATGGTAGCGGTGGTATCGTATATTTCACGAGGAACGAAGTACTTTCTTATAGCTAGTTTGTCCAAGGACAACCCAAGGGTAGAGTTGGAAAGAGGAAAGAAGGATTCCTATGGCTTTGGATCTAAGGATAGCTAAACTCCACCTATACCTGCTCACTTCGGGCACCAGATCATGCCTAGTCTGCTTAGCAAGTGCTGGCCATTACCTCTACGACATACCCAAATTTGGGGGAGTGCAAGGGACGGACAGGGCTGTCACCACCTGCCGCCTACCCCTCAACCGTCGAGCACAAGGCAAACGATAGGTAACTCCTAGCTCAGACTCCACGCCTACGCTAGCAGCTACAGCTCTAGTGTTGGCTAGGACCTTCCGCCAGAAGTTCTTCTACTAGAGTTCCATCTGAAGATGGACTAACAAACCCGCAAGCAAGTATAAACAATGCTTAACTAAACAAAGACTTAATTACCAAATGAATCACGAACACTCACTTAGAGAAAAGCCCCGTTGAAGCACAAGTGTTCGTCGAGGTACAAGAGCGGGGAGACACCGACAAGTCCATCACTTCCCTAAGCTTCCCCTCACATCTCTCCACTACTAAGCTCTACTAGCTAGCTATGGCCTAAGCCCATTGGAGTGTTGCTCTAGAGTAGAGAGGAGAGGCTCTTGATCCATGGAATGGTGAGTTGAGAGTGGAGGTGGATCTCTCTACTTATTGGTGAGGTGGAGGGGGTGCTTGTATATTTTGACACCTCATAATGCCCCTAAACCGACCTCCAATGTCGGTTTGGAGGAGTAATGGTCCGAGCCACCATCGCAAACCGACCGCCCACGCCATAATGGAACCGTCGGCAAAAGATGGGCCCGGTTGGCAGCCATGCTGGCACGGTCGTGCCCTGAGGTTGGGCGCGCCCAAACTTGGTGTTGCAATTTCTAAGTGCAACCACCAATTAGGCAATTATGCTAGAAATGCTTGTTGGCATTCCACAATGACATCACCGAATTGTTACATTCTAGCAACATCACCACGAATGCGGGGTGGTATTCCTCGCAACGTTCGAGAATAAGTCCATAAAGCGCGCACGGAAATACTTTGTCATAGCATTTCACCCGAAGTATTCAGGGTATCATTATTTATATTTTTCCCAAGGGAAGGCATGGTGTAAGACTCTAGCAGGGGCATGAACAAGACAACATGACTGCATAATCAACCAATACTCAATACAGGGGTAAGTTATGATAGTTCATAAGATAGTGTGACACACACTTGGGCCAACCTCAAGGATAAAGGAAAATAAAGAATAAAGAATATTCCTAAGTGGAGAAGGCATACCTAATATAGCCGTGCAAAGAACAAGTTAATGATCATACAAACATAAGTGACTAGGGTCAAAGCTGAGAGTGAGATGGACGGGGAGACACCCCCCCCCCAGGTAGTCTGCTACCCACTGAGGCATTTACTAACTCCTACACAACATACGAACGTGGGGGGATTTCAAAGGACGGACAAGGCTGTCACTACCCTGCCGCCTACCCCCTCAACCGTAGCATGCCATCATATCCGAAGGTCTCTGCTCACCCGGGAACCATGCCCGCTTGTTAAGAAACATCCCATATCCCCCGCGGACTCCCACCCTATGGATGGACGAGCTAGAATATGGGCAGACCCGAAGGCCACAATGGACCGCCACCTCAGCACATCCCTAACTCTACTCAAATACATAGCATGAATGGTTAAGCATAAAGTTCTATATGACATAACCACAACATAGAAACTATAGTCTAGTTCATATGTCATGATCGTGTTGAAAGAACAACATGTCAATATCCTAACACACAAACCAATGCTAGTTCATATGTTAAGACTATAACATGAAAATACTCTAGTTCTATTGCACAACTATATGAGAACAAGACTTGAGAAGAAACCATATATGTATTCATACCGAATGTTCCTTTCTCCCAAGTACAAGCTCTCCAATGAAGCTTTGCCTAACTCCAAATACTACTAAAGACTAAAAGAACTAAAGAGAGAGAAGTAGAGAGAGGGAGAGAGAGAGAGTGAGTGAGAGAGAAGAGTGGAGAGTGAGGAGGCTCTAAATGGTGTGTGTTTGAGAGAGGAGGTGGGGGGCTACTTATTCAAGAGAGAGAGAGGGGCTAAGTGTAAAATCTATCCAAACCGACCTCCTCTCGGGCGTCTACGTTCACTGAACCTTGCCACGACGGCGTGCACCGCCCTCCTCGCGGTTTAATGCACCGCCATAACAAACCTGGGCCGGATCGGCGCCAAGGCTAGCGCGGCTGCGCCAAGCGGTGTGGCTGCACTGGGCCTGGCCCCGATGGGCCCCAATTTTGGCAGGTGGGCCTCTAGTGCTCCGAGAAATGCTTATCCATCGGTTGCTTGGCCCAGTTTGCTTTGTTTTGGGGCTTTTCTTCTTTGGGACAAAGTTGTGCAAGAATGCGTTTTCCCGTAAGGCGCTTTTGGTGATTTTTTCCACTTGATTGTGTATATATTCGCAAAATAGTAATTTCTCCAATACAAGTAGAAATATGTCAATAGTAAAAGTATATGAGTGTAAAGATGCATAGTTTCACCCCTTTTTTGGTAGAATGTTGATGGTAAAAATGTGTCATTAGTGACCGTCAACAAACTCCCCAAGCTTACCCTTTGCGCATCCTCGAGCAAAGATAAGTACTTGGTTGTTGATCGGGGAGTTGCCTCTATGTCGATTACATTTCATAGGTGCCCGGTTTATAACAAAAAATTTTTCGCTAGAATTTGAATAAAATGGCATTTTCATCCACCCTTTATTACCTTTTCGTCATTGTGGGGCTTTTTGAGCGTCGCCGAGTCTTGGGTGGTTGCAAGATAGAACAGATCGACAAACATGCTTATCTTTTACTCTTATGAATGACTATCAATCCAGAGGTTTTGAAATGTTTTTTGCAAAGAAATTAGTTCCTCAAATGATCTCGATCGCTCAATTTTGTAGGTGTTGGTTCCTCACCAAACGCTTAGATTTGCCTTTCTTTTCCTACCAACTATATAAGGCCTTTGTAGAGTTTTGGGTAGGTAAAAGATGGCATACTTGCATCATGTCATGTTGCCTTAGTCAAAAACCAAACCATAAGGAGAAACTAGTCATAGACCTAGATCAAGATGTGCACGTGTGTGGAATATTTTGTGTACTCCGTGTATCATGATTCTCTCTTTTGGTGGAATTTTTTTTGAAGGTGGTATGGGCTACCTTATTCCCCTTTTTTTTCTTTCTCGTCTTTTTTTGGACGAGTAACCGACTTCTTCATCTTTTTTATTGGGACATCCATCTCTTTCTTTTTTTTTAGCATAGCCCATACTTCTCCTTTGGTAACGTAAATTTTGGTGATGTCATGGTACCAAATGAATGGAGTATTTTTTTGGTTGATGGAGGGGTGCATGTTGTGCGCAACTCTCAGTGTAAGAGTCGGCATTTTATTTTTGGGGGTACGTGAATCTTGATCTTGGGCATATGAAAAGAATCTCGACATAGGTTATAAACAATTTGACAAAGGCTCACCATGAAAACAAGTAGCATATGACTAAGGTTTTTGCATGAGTAAGATCAAATCATGTCATATGGCTTTGGTAGGAATTGCATATCATTGAGGAACTTTTGAATTTTGATTTTGAAAATAAAACTCTGGAAATCAGGTCATTCTCAGAATAACGTCATAGCAAGGTCCATGTCACTATATCATATCTCGCAACTACTTAGATCAGATAAGCTTATGCAACCCACATGATTCAGGTTTTTCAAGGTGAAATAAAATTAGCCACTAAACTCAAACCTTAGAGAAATTTAAGTTATAAACTAGGCACAGATGAAACATAAGACAGAGCAACTATTCATCATTTCAACAAGGGATTTAATTAAGGCATTTTTATAACACATATAGGAGTGGAATTTTATCATGTCTCATCATTTTATAAGATAGAGAATATGATCAAAATGTGAGATACAAGTTACCTTTCTCGAGTCCTCCCACAAGCTAGCTCTTTTACTTACCTTTCATGGTCCTCGCTAGCTTGTGCACGATATGATCTGAGTTATGATTGGTGGCATGGTTGGAGGCTCCCCCAAGCTTGTCTTTTGATGTCATCAAAGTAACAGGACAAAATACTTGGGGTTGAAAAGGTTTATCTCCTCTCTCTCTCCCTTTCTCTCTTCTTTTTTTTTTTTTGTCATCTCTATTGTCATCTTCAAGACTTACCCTTATGAAGTTTGATAAATTCCTACAAAGGGTTAGTCCATATGATCTACCAAAATCTACACTAGCAGACTTTGGTTCAATAATGGGGACTTGACTCCATGTCTAATTCGATTAAGGTAGACTTTTTGACCTAAGCACCATGCTTAATTCAAAAAGCCTATGGAAGTATGATCATCATGAATGATCACGACTTCCAAAACCATAACATGCCGACATAGAGAAAGGAATGAATTGATAACAAGATTCATCCAACCGAGGTAAACAAAATATTTTATTCTTATTTATTCATTATTTATTTTTATTATTATTAGCATCATGGAGTTTTATTATTGGGAGTTTATTATTGTAATAAAATAAATAATAACTTCCGATTTACCTTGACAAGGGCTCATCTTTTAAAGTTCGTTGAGCGGGACTCTTCTCCTTTCACTTTGCGCTTTTTGGAAGTTCACCCGTGTCAGGAGAAGTGGATGTGGGTGCCAACCTTCGCTTGCCATACACGCTTAACACTTTGTTGTGGCATTATCTTCTTGGGCTGTTTGTTTTTAGCATTCTTATGCTTGTTAAACCCATTAAATGGGCATCTCATTGTTTGTCCCTCGCATATGAAAGCTAACGTGCCCCTGATCCCACGTGCAAAACCGCATTTGTAGTGTTAAGAAATGGTCTCCCAAGGATTGGGGGAACTCTCTTGTTATGACTCATGTCTAGGGCGATAAAGTCCGTGGGGATGTATGCTTCTCTAATTTTCACCAAAATGTCCCGAGCTACTCCCTCTAGTGTCCGTAGTGATTGGTCCACCATCTGCAGTTGAAAATGTATAGGGACAAAGGTCCACCTAATATTTCATCATACGTTACCTTGGACATGATGTTTATGCTTGCTCCAAGGTCGCAGAAGGCATTCTTGAAGACTCAGGGCCAATTGAGCATGTGATCGTCGGGCGGCCGGGATCCTCTTTCTTGATAATGAGTGGTGGCTCGGTAGGAGACTTGCTATTTTCCGACATAGAGGCTTACCGGACCTCGTTGAGACAATTTAACAGATTCAAGAGAAGTTTTAGGTTGCCCCAAAACTTTTCCAAAACCAGCAATAGGTAAAGCAGCAGAAAACCGAGCTAATTGTGTTTCTATCATTTTATTAAAGCTCGTTGTTTTTCATAGGAAGAAGTTAAACATTTAATTTTGAAATTCATATTTTCAATAGTTTTATATTTTCAATAGTTTTATCTTGTGCGAGGTAAGGCTTGGCGCTAAAATACCCTTCCCCTGCACCCGTGTAAAGGCGGGAGCCTACGCGCACTGGGTACGCCCTTTTTTTTATATATTTTCAATAGTTTTATCATTAAGCATCAACTTCTTTGTAAGATCTTTAATTATTTTTGCTTGGTCTAAGACCAAGTTTTTCAAGGAGAGAAAATTGAATTGTAAATTGAGTTAAAATTGGAATTACCTCCTTGTGGGTGCGACCGGTTATTCCACCCGTTATGGTCTCCTTGTTGGCATAACCCATTGTTGATGTGAGTGGTGTCTTCCACGAGTTTCAGCGGATCGTTCCCCGAATGGCCAACATTGCCACAGCACTTCACATGTTATGTGTGAGTCTATGGCCTTGACTGTGCCGTATGTTGCTTCTTCTTTGGCGGCACACTTGTCAAGCTCTTTCAATAGGAGATCCATTGTAGCAGGCATGTCCGTCTCCTCCACGGTATGCATGCTATCTTCTTGTTTGCCAAAACTTTCCTTCCCCAAGCTTGATTGGACACCATTTTCTCCATAAGAGCGGTAGCTCTATCAATGGTGAGGGAGAGGAAGGAACCTCCAGTAAAGTAGCATCAATGTGCTCTTTTGACGTGGGTGTTGACCCATTGTAGAAGTTTTGCATCATGAGCCAGCTTTCCATTCCATGGTGTGGGCATGTTTGAATGTATTCTTGCAACCTTTCCCATGCCGCAGGGATGGACTCCATAGTATTTTGCTGGAAGTTGGCAATCCTTCCCCTCGGGGTATTGGTTTTACCCATGGAGAAGAATTTAGTGAGGAATGTCGTGGAACATTTGTTCCACGTGTTGACAGCTTCTTTCTCTTTGTAGAACCACTGTTTCACCTTCCCCGTGATGGAGAAGGGGAACAGACGGAGTCTAATGGCGTCTGGTGTGACATCTTTGATGACAAAGGTGTCGCAGAGCTCAAGGAAGTGTCGTAGATGTGCATTTGCGTCCTCACTTGGCAAACCACAAAATTGGTTTGCCTGCACCATCTTGATTAGGCTAGGTCGGAGCTCAAAGTTCTCGGTTCCCGTGTTGACAGCGTGCCCAACGGGCAGGTTGGCAACAGATGGGGTGGAGAAGTCACGAATTGACTTAGCCATGAGTGAAGTAGCAGATGATGCGGGGGTGATTGGTTTGTTTGTCGGCAGAGTAGCAGGAGAAGAAGTGGTACGAGTTTGGTTCTTCCTTAGGAGTGCCTCCGGATCTGTGATGTAGTTGTTCAACAGGGACAAACCAATCGAACACTATCCTGTTTTCATCCACAACAGGAGAAAACATGAAAGATTATTTTGCATGAGCAATGGCTACTTATACATTCACATCATCATGAACATGTCTTTCTAGAATCTTTTAACCAATGCCTTCCCAAGAAGCGCCCGTAAATGCTTGTTCCAATTTCTAAGCGCAACCACCAATTAGGCAATTACGCTAGAAATGCTTGTTGGCATTCCACAACGACATCACCGGAATTGTTACATTCCAGCAACATCGCCATGGAAGCCGAATGGTATTCTACAACGTTTACAAAATAAGTCAAGCAAGCGCACGGAAATACCATTGTAGCATTTCACCCGGAAGTATTCAGGGTATCGTTATTTATATTTTTCCCAAGGGAAGGCATGGTGTAAGACTCTAGTAGGGGCATGAACAAGACAACATGACTGCATAATCGACCAATACTCAATACAGGGGTAAGTCATGATAGTTCATAAGATAGTGTGACACACACTTGGGCCAACCTCAAAGATAAAGGAAAATAAAGAATAAAGAATATTCCTAAGTGGGGCAAGCATTCCTAATGTAGCTGTGCAAAAAACAAGTTAATGATCATACAAACATAAGTGACTAGAGTCAAAGCTGAGAGTGAGATGGACGGGGAGACCCCCCCAGGTAGTCTGCTCCCCACTGAGGTATTTACAAACTCCTACACAACATACGAACGTGGGGGAATTTCAAAGGACGGAAAAGGCTGTCACTACCCTGCCGCCTACCCCCTCAACCGTAGCATGCCATCATATCCGAAGGTCTCCGCTCACCCGGGCACCATGCCCGCTTGTTAAGAAACATCCCATATCCCCCGTGGACTCCCACCCTACGGATGGACGAGCTAGAATATGGGCAGACCTGAAGGCCACAACGGACCACCACCTCAGCACATCCCTAACTCTACTCAAATACATAGCATGAATGGTTAAGCATAAAGTTCTATACGACATAACCACAACATAGAAACTATAGTCTAGTTCATATGTCATGATCATGTCGAAAGAACAACATGTCAAGATCCTAACACACAAACCAATGCTAGTTCATATGTCAAGACTATAACATGAAAATACTCTAGTTCTATTGCACAACTATATGAGAACAAGACTTGAGAAGAAACCATATATGTATTCATACCGAATGTTCCTTTCTCCCAAGTACAAGCTCTCCAATGAAGCTTTGCCTAACTCCAAATACTACTAAAGACTAAAAGAACTAAAGAGAGAGAAGGAGTAGAGAGAGGGAGAGAGAGAGGGAGTGAGAGAGAGAGAAGAGTGGAGACGAGGGAGGCTCCAAATGGTGTGTGTTGAGTGAGGAGGTGAGGGGGACTACTTATACAAGTGAGAGAGGGGGCTAAGTGTAAAATCTCCCCAAACCGACCTCCTCTTGGGCATCTACGTTCACCGAACCTTGCCATGATGACGCGCACCACCCTCCTCGTGGTTTAATGCACCGCCACGCCAAACCCGGGTCGGATCGGCACCAGGTTTCGCACGGCCGCGCCAGCGGTGCGGCCGCACCGGCCTAGCCCCTGGCGGGCTTTGGGTTTTGGGCAGTGGGCCTCTAGTGCTCCAAGAAATGTTTATCCATCGGTTGCTTGGTCCAATTTGCTTTGTTTTTGGGCTTTTCTTCTTTGGGTCAAAGTTGTGCAAGAATCGTTTTCCCAGAAGGCACCTTTTGGTGCTTTTCCACTTGATTGTGTATATATTCTGCAAAATAGTAATTTCTCCAATACAAGTGGAAATATGTCAATAGTAAAAGTATATGAGTGTAAAGATGCATAGTTTCAACACTTGGGCCAAATCGGCTCAAATTTGGTGAGTGGATAGGCCTTGAAGTAAGCTTTCCAACGCCGTATGAAGCTCCTAATCCACGTCCCGTATGAGGGAGTTATGCCCAAAATATTGGACCTCGCTCCTGCAGCCCGAGATGGTTTTGGGTTGGACTTGGGCCTCCACCTTGTGGGTTTATGTTTGGACATTTGTAACCATGTTTGTTGGGCTTTTTCTTCTCTTCCCTCCTTGCTTTGCTTTGGGCCATTTGGAGCATGTTATTTCTTTTATATTTTCCTTTACCTTTGGTCCATTTTCAGGAGCTTTCATGGTTGGCCTGCAAAACAAGTGAACTCACCAAAACTATGGAAATGGTTAGCTCAAAGCTCCTAGCTATGTCTGTTTTTGGTGAATTCTATACTGATATTGGTGGTATAAAATATGAGTTATGGACCATCAACAGCGGTCGAGGGCGGTGGTGACACACGTGTCGATGTGCGGCAGATGCGTATGGACTACGCTACTCGCGGCCCGGTTTGGTGGTTTGGGCCTCAAAATCATCGGCGGCGGGTTTTGCGAGATTGGGCTTCAAAACCCGGGCGGAGGCTCCAAGGCGGAAGGACGGCACGTGGCGGCATCGGGAAGTTCGCGTCGAAGTGAAGCTACCGGTGAGAAGGCGCTGTGGTCGTCGGATCAATTTATCCGAGTCGGACCATATTACCCTAGGCACTATATATAGAGATGGCAGCCCCCTCCCTCTCTTTACCTACTCATTTGCAGTTCTTCATTTTAGGGTTTCTTCGTCTAGCTGCTTTGCTATGTGAGAGAGGTCCACAACTGAACATCTGTAGTTGTGCTCTGTGTTTGTGGGAAGAGCAGGCCCTACTGCCTTTCGTACCCTCGGGGCTTTTGCCGGAAGAATCGATCTGTGATTTTGTTCTTGTGTTCTTCGCATTCTTCCCCGAACCCTTCTTGCTCTTTAGCCGATTTCTTCAATTTGGGACCGTTTTGATTCATTTTTTCTTGCGATGACCTTAGCAATGATGTGAGGCGAACCTTTCCACGAAGGAAATCCATCAATTCCTCACGAGCTCATAGACCGGGATGGTTTTGTACCTAGGGTTCTTGAACTCGCGATTTTCATCCTCTTTCGATTTCCGAAGTTGTGAGGCATGAAATGCTATGATTTTCATGGAGTAGCATCCTAGCTACCTTAGGAGCCTGCCCACAAAATTTGGGATCAATCCAAGTTGATTTGGTCGTGTTTTGGTCGAAATCGATTTTTCCCGAGAGCAGCTCGCCAATACTGGACGTGTATGGTATTTCCATCTTTCGAGTTTGGAGCTGAAATTTGATGAAGACCTTCCCCTTGGTGTCTAGAAGCTAGGGTTAAAATTTCATATTTTTTGGATATCATTTGATGGGGTTTTTTATTTTTCTCCCGTAGTCACACTGTGCTAATGTAATACCGGACATGTCCGGTATTCGCGTCGGTATTCATGTCCAGTATTATACAGGACGTGTCCGGTATTGGCGGTCGCAGTGCTGATTTTTCTGGAGTTTGTTCATTTGGGCTCCGTTTTGGGTTCCGTGTGTTGCGTTGGACTTCTATGGTTCCATAGATCTCATCTAGGTGCCCTTGTCACAAGGTTGGCTTGAGTATCCAAGATTCGGGACCTTGCTTCTTTTCAATAGAAGTGGAGAGTTTTATTTTCTCGTCTATTGGTTCGGGGCTCTCTTGATCCTCTTTCAGCTTGTCGTGTAGTGACCCGCTGTGTTCGAGGGAACATCCACCCTTCTATAGGGTCGTGGTCATCCACGGTGTTTGTTGCTTCTTAGCGGTCAAAATTTGGGACAGCGGCCAAATATTTCAAAAAGAAATTTAAGACTTCCATTCAACCCCTTTGGTTGCCGATTTTTGGTCCTTCAAAAGGAATCAGATATGTTAGCCAATGTTCCCAAGAAAAAAGTGGGAGAGATATTGCTGTAAGATAGGTGAGAAGAACAGCTGGGATAGAGCCAACGAGGTTATTTTACTCCAAAGTCAAAAAGTGTGAGACGCGGTAGTTGAACAAAATAATTAATCTCCAAAGCGAGACTTTAGTATTTTTTGCATAATATACAAGTCGAGATGGAATCAGGGGCTCACCAAGTTGTTGGGTCCGAGAAAATGCTCCTTCAATAGAGGAAGGCTAAAACTTTGATTGTTCATGATAGGACCCGAAAAGTTGGTAGCGACATGCTGAGGGATAGGACGAGCAGCGGCAGCAGAGGAAGCAGAGCACCGGTGCCGTCTCGGCGTCTCCCTATCCGCCGGCGTCGCACTAGCTAGCAGGAAGCCAAGAGGAGACTCACGAGTGCGAAGTTGCGGCGCAGGCAGTGTATGAGCGCACGAACACTAGCTGGGAGCACTCCAGGGCGGTCTATGGCACCGTCGGGTCGTCGGAGGCCCTGACGCCGATGAAGATGAGTCTGGCGCCAGTGAGCACCCCGGGAAAGCTGAGAAGCAGGACCAAAGCCGCTGTCGGAGCTGATGCCGACGCCGGCAGCAATCAGTGTGAGGGCGAGGACGGTGACCATCGGCGGGCGGCGGCGTTGCACTGTTGCAGAGTAGTTACCAAGCATGCCAAACAAAGCAAAGACAAAAAAAACTTGGCAAGAATCATGAGCACAGTCAGAGCCGCAATTATGAGCGCTGTTGATTTCAACTGGGGATTCTGCATTATTGAATACTATATAAGAATGGTGATAAGTGGCATGCGGCCAGTTAGCTCATTCTTGGTAAGAGAGAATATCTCAAGGCTGTGCATATTTTGCAATAGTCATGGCGGCATCCTTAAGCTGACGTAGCATAGCATACCAATTTCGGGAGGGACGATGCCAGCGAGGCTGGTGTTTCAGCCTGATCCATGCAACAACTCTTTCCGCCCTGACCCATGCAAATTAGAATCTTGCAAACTATTACCACCACAATTTTCTGCTACAGATGCACAGCCCGATTAAATCTCATTTTATATAGGCTTTATTTATGCCTTTATGCCCACCACTGTAAAAGGTTTGGGTGATAGTGAAAAGGACACAATGATAAATCTGCAGTTAAAAGGACACAAACATCTCTCAAACTCAAGAACTAAAAGAAAGCATGAACAAAACACACACTCGTTGGTGGACTAAGGAGAAAGTAGGTAAGATAGTCGAAGAGTTTGCTGCAGCTGGCCTTTGGTCATGTATGCTAGTGCGAAAGCGAAATAACAGAACAACAGATATGCAGATAAGGGAGATCACAGATTTGATATAATCATTTTTCACTTTCTTGAGTGCCACTACAACTTCAGTCATCGATAACCTTTGGTCAGGTGCATCACTTGAGCAGAACAAACCCAACTCAAAGATTGGTGCAACGAAGGGCTTCCGATCGCAGTCAGCAGAGGAAGGACCTTGCAGGAGATTATCATCCAGAACATGGGCAATCTCTGATAGGAATGCTTGACGAACCACTCTCTGAGGCTTAGATCTCCTGTGAACATGGGATCCGTGGGTCTCTTTCCGGGGAAGACTTCAAGAATCATGATTCCAAAGCTGAACACATCCCTCTTGTGGGATGCCTTCCCAAATGATCCATACTCTGCTCAATAAGGGCCCGCTTAATAATCAGAAAATCAAATATTACAACAATTGAGCCATTAGAAGGAACTATTATGATCATACACACTACTCACAGGTATAGCTAAAGAATAAGCTAGCGGTAGTACCTGGTGCCATGTACCCAAGTATTCCAGGCATACTTGCAGTGACCATGGAGCTGTCATCACCCAATAACAATTTTGCGATGCCAAAGTCTGCCACGTGTGCTGTCATGTCGCTGTCAAATAGGACGTTGCTAGGCTTCAAGTCACAATGCAGGACAACCTGAAAATGTTGATGGTGCAGATACTCCATCACCATTGACACATCTATCATGATCTCCAGCCTCTTAAGGAATCCCAAGCTACGTGATGTATCTTCAGAGTGTAGGAGCTTGTCTAAGCTGCCATTGGGCATGTACAGGAGCACCAGTGCTCTGAAGTCCAGGTTGGAGCATGTGCTTAGTATTTTTATTGGGTTGCGGTGTCGAGCCAAGCGAAGCACATGGCACTCGGCATCAAAGCTTCTAATAGCCTGTTCTAGTCGCATGTCTAGAACTTTTATTGCAACAACCAAACCATTGCCCAGTTGGCATTTGAAAACTTTTGCAAGACTTCCAGTCCTCAGAAGGTTGTTTTTCGCTGAAGTTATCAGTGGCAGAAATGATCTCATGGTAGGTAACTAATATTTGTCTCACATCATTGCCTGGATCAATCCTGCTCTTAGCTTTCCTTCTAATTACGAGGTAGACACAAAGAACAATGGAGACAAATGCAGCAGTGACAACTGGAAGAAGGATAATTACATGGCTTCTTTTATTTGAGTGAGTTTACTCAAAACAAGGAGCAAATCCAAGATGGGGAGATCAACATAGCCCATCATTTCCAATCAAAGATTTCGTCATGATATTTGAAAAAATACCTCCCTCTGGTATCTTCCCTTCTAGCTTATTGAAGGAGTGGTTCAAGGATCTCAAGGCCATGAAATTGGCAAGGAACATCGGAATGGTACCAGAGATATTATTGAAGGAGAGATCCAGATATTCTAAGCTAGTAAGCTTTCAGAAAGAATCTGGTAATTGTCCATCGAATGAGTTATGTGATAGATTTAGGAAGCTGAGCATTATAATTTTTCCAAATGATTCTGGGATGGTTCCATACAAATAATTGAAAGAGAGGTCAAGGAAATACACTTGTTTTAGCCCATCCACATTTCTTGGAAGTGGACCAACAAAGAAGTTGTTAGAAAGATCTAGTTTGATAAGTTCATCCAGGTGGAAGAAGCTTGCTGGTATAGATGAATTTAACTGGTTGTTAGAAACGTTGATATATTCTAGCTGACTAAGGTTGCCAATGCTATCAGGTATAGAGCCAAAGAATTTGTTTCCTTGTATTGACAATATTTGTAAGCTCCTAAGCATACCAATTTGTATGGGTATGGGGCCAGACAGGTCATTGTTAGAAACGTCAAGCAATATTAGATCCCGTATCACAGTTATAGACTCTGGGTTTTTTCCTGTCAATAGGTTGCTGCCAAGACCTATCCTTTCAAGATTACTTATGTTTGACAATGTTGATGGAACCCTACCTGTTAACATGTTATAACTTGCGTCAAACCAGATCAAATCTGTTGACAAGTTTCCCATATGTTCTGGAAGGTCGCCAAAGAAAGAATTATTACAGGATAACGAACTGGAGTTTCCTACAATTGGCAAGGGAGGACAAAAGTTAAGATTCCCATCTAAACGATTCGATTTAATGTCAAACCATATGAGAGCTGGAATATTCCCAAGTGTTGGTGGTACTGAGCCAGACAATTGATTATCATCCAGAAATAGGATATTTAATTCTGAGAAGTTCCCAAGAAAATTTGGAATTGGACCAGTTAGCTGATTCAATCCGAGAGATATTACTGTAAGATGGGTGAGATTGCTAACATCATCTGGGATAGGTCCAAAGAGGTTATTTCCTGGCAAGGAAAGAAAGCTGAGATGTGGCAATTGAGCCAACCATATTGGAATGACATCCGCCACAAACTGGATTATTGCTAAATGGAGAATTTCCAAGTGTTTGCATGCTGCATGTCCTGATGGAATCGGACCAACAAAGTAGTTATGCCCAAGAGAAAGCTCCATCAGTAGAGGAAGGCTAAAACTTTGATTGTTCGGAATGGGACCCTCAATGCTGTTGTGATCGAGTTCAAGCCACTGCATCCTTGACATGTTGTAGATGGTTGGTGGTACTGTACCAGATAGGTTATTGAATGCCAGATACAAGAGTTCCAACATGCGCAAGGAACCCACGCTATGTGGTACGGGGCCTGATAAGGTGTTGTTTCTCAAGCTTAGGAGGCTTAATGATGGGGTATTATTGAATAGGCATGCAGGTATGTGGCCAGTTAGCTCATTCTTTGGCTGTGTTTAGTTCCCAAAATTCAAACTTCCAACACTATCACATCGAATGTTGCGACACATGCATGGAGTACTAAATCAAGATGAAATCAAAAACTAATTGCACAGTTCGCTTGTAAATTGCGAGATCTAATCTAATGAGCCTAATTAGGCCGTGATTAGACACTAAATTGCACAGTTTGCTTGTAAATTCTTGAGACGAATCTAATGAGCCTAATTGGGCCGTGATTAGACACTAAACTGCTACAGTAACATATGCTCTAATGATGGATTAATTAGGCTTAATAAATTCATCTTGTCGTTTATAGACGGAATCTATAATTTATTTTATAATTAAACCACGTTTTAATATTTTAAATGTATGCCGGAATATCCGATATGACACTTTACAGCCTCACTTTACAGCATCTAAGCACAGCCGAGGCTGTGCATATTCTGCAGCAGTCCGTGCGGGATGTCCCCTGACAGGACATTGTAACTTAGGTAAAGAACGTCAAGCCTTGTCAGGTTTCATATGGTACTAGGAATGGTGCCAGAGAGGCCATTTTGAAACAGAGATAGAAACTTAAGCCGATGTAGCATGCCAAGTTCTGCAGGAACGGAGCCAGCCAGGCTGGTGTTTGTCAGAGTATGAGAGGAACGAAAGATTACCGAGGTGTGGGCTGAGCTCCCTTGAAGCCGAACATTTGGCAGTGACATAGCCGTGACGCGCTGCCGATGCCGGCTTCACGAGACTCCATGCCATCGGCAGAAAGAAACGTTGGATGTCCAGCTCCTGGCAAGGACTCCAGTGGGATCGGAGAGCTGGGCTTGGAAAGCCAGCAGCGCGGCTAGGTCGTTGCTGCTGCCACCGGCATAACGTTGGTGGCGCTCGGGATTGCAGGAGAAGCTGGTGTGGCACTAGGCAAAAGGGCAGAGAGGACGGGGATAGCAAATAATATTATAGGCAATAATATTATAGTGGCCATTGGATTGGAGTCTGTCTACACGTGACTGATGTAATGGCACTGCATGTATGTTGTGATGCATGAGTGTAGTAGGATTATTTATGGGGAGATTATTGGATACTCCCTCCGTCTATTAAAGAGTGTTTTTTACACTTTCCAAGAAACAAACTAAATATATATTGAAAGATATTAATATTTATAATAATACATAAGTAGTATCATTATAAAGATCTTTGAATCTAGTTTTTTATTAAATTTATCTAGATAAAAATGTTACACGTATCTTCTAAAATAAAAAATTAAACTTATGGCATGCACCCTAACGCAACACTGACAGAAGGAGTACTACACAGCCAGCTGCGCCAGGACCACAGGGATACTGCAAGCCACAGCCTATATTTAATTGTCTCCTTGAAGTGCCACACCCACCGACACAGCCGGGCAAAGACTCCTGGTCAAGTCAAAGTCTTGATGCAGGCCAATATCCAAACACAAACTACCCGTTCCTGTTGTTTGTACAAAAAACTGAACCAGACTTAAATTCATGCCTTCTTTGACGGTATAAAACTACTTTGAATGTCGTTCGTCAGTATACGTCCGGTAGTCAGACTTTACGACATACAGTAAAATATATTGTTATATCCCTTGCATTGAGGAATCACTGCCAGTGACTAGTAGCAAGCTTCGTTCAGTTACCACCGTCATTTTAAGTTGTAGTGACATTCAAGGTACCGTATATACATTTCTTCCCTAAACAGTTTTAAATAAAATATTTTTCAACTGCAAAGTTATAGATAGCATCCAGAACTATAATTTTTATAGAAGTTTTCCTTTATCCGAGTTCATATGAAAAAAGTTATGATTTATTTTTACAACTATTTATAGAGACGGACCTCTAAGGTGCCTTTGTAAATCAATTTTTAGAGACGAAGCGCTTCCGGAAATCATCTGTTATCAAAGGCATCTTAAGGTGCCCACCTCCAAAACCGATTTACAGAGATGGACGTCTTAAGACGACTAACTCTGTTAATCGATGATTTTGAATCGGACATCTTAAGACGCCCCCACGCCCACCCCCATAAATAATTTTCAATGGCGGACATTTTCCTAGATGCTTCCTGACTATTTACAGAGACGGTGGTTAGGGGTGGCTGCCTCCATTGTCTCCTGAAATCATTTTTGTAATAGTCATTTCATCAAGCATATGGCGTGTAGATTACAAACAATCTTTCTTGCTAAGATTTATATACGTGGAAATAAATTTGTGATTAAGGAATCATGGAGGAATAAAATTCAAAATTGTGTGACTATGCCTTATCTACACACGTAGGTTTCGGGATGCTTTGGCGTGTATACTCGTCAACCATAGCATGCATCTACAGGACATCATTGAACGTAGTGGACAAGAAAATGGACTGACAACTAGTTGTTGCTGTATATGGGGTTATCCGCTAGTACGGCTGTGTTTAGTTGCGAAAAGTTGGCTGAAAGTTGCCTAAAATTTGGCCTGAAATTTGCCTGAAATTGGCACCGTAGCACTGAAAATTGGCACCGCAGCACTGAAATGTGACATGTTTGGAGTGAAGGAGTTGAGGAAAGTTGGCACTATACGCAAAGCCATCTTTTAAATCATGTCGGCAGTTCAATCAAAGGTGGCAGACTGGCAGTGACTCCACTGCATGTAGTCACCACGAATTATTGTTAGCAAACCAGCCAAGCAGGGGAGACCCTGTGAACCGAGTCATGGTCTCCTTAATCGTCAGTCTAGGAGGAGGCTAGTTTCTCTGATCCAGTACTCTCATGCATACAGCTTTAGAGCAACCCCAAGATCGAGTTCATGTAAAAATAGCAATAGCCAAATTCTATCTTTTACATATTATGTACACCCTTTGTTCCAAAAAAAAAAGCAATTCTGGCGCGTGTCCAGGCTCATAGCTAGAATTGTGTTCTTCAAGGATGGAGGGAGTATAACGTAAAAGTCTCAAAAAAAGGAGAGCACCACAACAGTCTAACTAAATTTTGGCTTATCTATATTTGAAGTTTTGAACTTGCCACGTAGCCGTGTCCTGACGGACAGCTTGCTACTGCATGTGATCGCCGTTCGCCGCTAGAAGGCATCTGAAGGCCATCGTGGCCGCGTCGGAATGCACCATGGCCGCTCCACGTGATCGCAGCACAAATCCTCATTACCCAGCAATATGTTTGCAGCACGGGGCTCCTGGCCCGGTGTCAGATTGGGTGTGGTCAAGGTCGATGGACAAGGAGGAGGAGGTACACCACCTAATGATCCAGGAACTTAAAAGTATTGACGTGCATCTCACATACCATTTTCATCGTATCTTCCATTCCTAGAACTTTGTCACTGTGGCGCCTCGCAGAGCGCGAACTGCGCGGCGTCGTTGAGGTCGGCCTGCCATGGCCTCGCCGGCCACTTCTTCCTACGAAACAGGAGGTGAGAGCAGAGACGCGTCGGCTGCTCGACCAGGAGGAGGAAGAGGGTTCAGTTTTGAAAAATGAACACTCGGGTAAGGAGCGAGAGATCAGAGCAGAGAAGATGGTGACTGAGGTTACCTCAACGCTCGAAAACAAGAGCTGGATTGGCTCGATGTCTGAGCAGAGCAGAGCAGAATAGAGAAGAGCATGTAACCAAATAGAAAGACGGCGCGCAGGTGCGTTGCCTAGGAGCAGGAGGCCGGCCAGCCAGCAGATGTGAATTGCTCAGGCGAGTCCAGCAGACGCATTTCAGCCGACGTGGGGCGGGGCCATGTCCTGCATGTGGCCGCGTGCGCCGCCGGGCAGTTTCGTTCATCCAAGCCCCAGATGCTTACGTGCCTACTAGCTTCTCTTCTGATCTGCAGCATGCATCTGGCTCATCACAATTCACAAGCACGTACGTTACTCTGTACATGCAAGCTAATAGCTTAGCTTTTCTTCAATTTCCTTTTAAATTGGCAAAAATCTGTCAAACAATGATCAACAAAAGCCAAAAGGGTAATTATTTGCAGTCAGAGGGCGGCAATCTGCGTGTTGGCAGCTAACTGCGATTTCGTATAATCCTTTTTGATCTTCTTAAGTGCCACTGTGACATCTCTCATTGACATCCTTTGGACAGGTGAGTCACTTGAGCAGATCAAACCCACCTCAAATATCGATGCAAGGAAATCATTCAGATTGCAGGCAGAGGAAGAAGGACCATGTAGTAACTGGTCGTCCAGAACAGAGGTAAGCTGAGTTGGAAAAGCTAGATGAACCCACTGCCTAATGCTCAGATCTGCAACGAATATAGGATCTGTGGGTCTTTTTCCAGTGAAGACTTCAAGAAGCATGATTCCATAGCTGAAAACATCACTCTTGCGCGACGCCCTTCCATGCAATCCATACTCTGCTCAAGAGAGAAGCAACACAAATAATTCAAGGAAGACAAGTTAGCATTGCTAATATAACCAACTATACAAATCAATATCAGAGTGGGGTGCGTGTGGTCGTACCTGGGGCCATATACCCAAGTGTTCCAAGCATGCTTGCTGTGATCATGGAGGCGTCATGACCTAATAGCAACTTTGCGATTCCAAAGTCTGCAACATGAGCAGTCATGTCATCATTGAATAGCACATTGCTAGGGCTTTAAGTCGCAGTGCAAGATAACCTCATGATGCTCATGGTGTAGATACTCCATTGCCATCAACACATCTAACATGATGTCCAGCCTCTTGAGAAATCCCAATTGCTTTCTAACTTCAGAGTGTAAGAGCATCTCAAGCTACCATTATGCATGTATTGAAGAACTAGTGCCTTGAAATCTCGGTTGGAGCAGATGTTCAGTATCTTTATCAGGTTCCTGTGCCGAACCATGCGAAGCACAGAGCACTCAGAGTCAAAGCTTCTAATGGCCTTCTCATTCTGCATATCAAGAACTTTTACTGCCAACACCATACCCGTACTTAGCTGGCCCTTATAAACTTTTCCAAAGCTCCCACTCCCCAACAAGTTGTTTTCGTTAAAATTATCAGTGGCGCAAAAGAAGATCATGGTATGACAGGGACTCAAAGCACATAACAATGGTAGCATCAATGCTAGAATTTTCAACACATTTTTTTCTTCGTAAGATCCTTTCGGATGATTTGGTACACAAAAATAATGACACAACCAAATGCTATGGTGATAGCTGGGAGTAGAAATCTTAGGAAGAGTTTTTCTTTGAGTGAGCCTTCTCACGACAAGGTGAAAATCAAGAAGGTGTGCACCACATAGCCCAACATTTCCAACCAAACATTGCAATGAGATGTTTGAGAAAACACCTGCATCTGGTATCCTGCCTTCTATATTGTTAAAGGAGAGATTCAACAATTTCAAGTAGGTGAAATTGGCTAGGAACATGGGAATGGTACCAGATAGATTGTTGCACGAGAGATCCAGCCACTCTAGGCTAGTAAGTTCTTTAAATGACTCTGGAATTGAGTCCTCAAATGAGTTGTGTGATAGATTTAAGTACGATAGCATGCTTAGTTTGCCGAATGATTCTGGGATGCTGCCAACCAGAAAGTTGGAGGAGAGGTCAACTGCATATACTGTTTCAACCTACCAACATCAGTTGGTAGTGGACCAAAAAAGGAATTGCAAAGAAAGGTATAGGTTTATAATTTTATCAAGGTGGAGCAAACTTACTGGTATAGATGAATTTAATTGGTTATTGTTCAAGACGATATTTTCTAGCATGCTAAGATTGCCAATGCTATCAGGTATCAGACCAATTAATCTATTTCCTTCGAATCGAACGTCTTGTAAGTTCATGAGGCTACCAATTTGTTCCCGGATAGGGCCTGCTATGTCCTTGTTTGCCACATCCAGCGAAATGAGATTTTGTACCCTTGTGATAGATACTGGGATTGCTCCCGCGAGCTGGTTGTTGCATACACCAAACCATTCTAGACGGCTTAAGTTTGACAATGATGAAGGAGGGCCACCTGTTAGCTTGTTTCTTGCATCAAATTGAAGTAAGTGTACAGACAGGTTTCCCACAATATCAGGAATTTGTCCAGTGAAATAATCTATACTATAATGGCACAGTTGTTTCTATTTTTGGCACAAGCAACACCGTCGGTCGGATTGAATAACCAAGGGCTGGGATCGAAAGTTTGTCACAGATGTCTTACACCCTCTCATTCCCCGCGACGGCCGTAGTGATCACAGCGAAAAACATCCACCACCGTTCGAAGCACGGGAAAAGCACGGAAGAATAGATAATAAAAAACTCATTCATATAAACAAAAACCGTTCGAGCGCCTTACGGTCGTGGCGATCCCATGGCGGCGGCGATCGGCGGAGATCTATATAGCGATCGGCAGCGAGGAGATCCGGCAGCGATCGCGGCGCTCTCCTCCTCGCGGCGATCGCGACTTTGTCTGACGGAACCGCGCCCGGGGCGGCGGGATCGACATCGGCGGGATCCGCGGCGGCGGGCGCCTTACGTGGAGTCGCGATCGTCAACGTTCTGATCGCGGCGGCGGGCGCCTTCCTCATCGCACGCCAACGACGGGATCGCGGTGGCGGGACGGAACCACGACGCCCGGCCCGGAGCCCTAGCGTCGTCCCGCGTGATCGGGGACGATCGATCTCATTGCGCCCGATCGGTCTCATCGCGAGAGCCACCTCACGGCGGCTGCGGCGAAGAGCGGCGGATCGAACAAACCAATCCATCCACCCATCCCCTAGACCCTAACCGCTCCGATCCTATCCATCGGCTCCGCCATGGCCCCGTGCTCCTCGGCCCTCCGGTCGTCCGCGGGCGCGCCCACCACCGTCGCCCGTCGCCGGCGCCGAGGCCCGGCCTCCCACCCGTTCCTCGATGTCACCGTCGCCCGGCTTCAGCGCCTGCGATGACCCGGCGCCCGCCAAGGCCTCGGCGCGCCGCGGCAGCGCAAGCGCGCGCACCGAGAACAACTCCGCCGCCACGCCCGGCTCGGGAACCCTGCGTGGACCTCTTCTTCGGGTGGTCCCGACGCCCGCCCGACAGCGTGGGCGCGCTCGCCCGCGGCATGGGACAACGGCGCGCTCCGCGGCGCTCAAGCTCGTCGCCAACCTCCGCGGCGTGCGCGGCACGGGCAAGTCCGACAAGGGCGGCTTCTACGCTGCCCGCTAACCGTGGGTGCACGTGGCGACACCCGCGCATTCGCCGCAACGCGTTCCCACGCTCGCCCGAGTTTGGGTACCTCAAGGACTTCCCGAGCTGCTCTACCGCCTCATCCACGGCGCCGGCGTCCGCAAGGTCGCCAAGGCCAAGCACGACGCCGACAAGGCGCGCGAGGGCCACGAAGCCGCGTCGCGAAGGTGGTTGGCGCGGACTGTGCCCGCGAGAACTCTACGCGACCTTCAAGGCCACCACCACGGTCCTGAGCAAGCCACGCTCGGCGACTTAGCAGCCGCTCGGCGGAAAACCAAGTCCAAGTGAAGCGGCGGGGTAGTGGCCCCGATTGCCGCGACATGGAGGAGGAGCCTGAATCCTGATCAGGCGTGCAGGAGAAGGAACGGAACCCGAGGTGCCGCTGGAAACTGAAGGAGGAAGAGCGGCGTGAAGAAGAAGACCACCAACAAAATGAAGGCGCCAAAGGCGGCCAGGCTCGCCGTGAACGCGCTGGAGGCGTACTACAGCGATCGCGCCTACCGCTTCCTGTTCGACTGTGTCTCCGAGTTCTTCGCCGACCTCCTAGCCTCTGATCTCAAGCAGCTCGCCCCGCAAAGAGCTAGAAGATCGGGCTCGCCACCAAGTGGTGCCCCACGCCAGGCTCGTCGTTCGACAAGGCGACACTTTGCTCTGCGAGGCCATCGGCCCGCCACCTCTTCCCGCAGCGACTCCAACCCCCGACTACGCCCGACCTCTCGGAGGAGCACTACGCCACAGCGTGCTCCATCGTCTCCGCCGCGAGGTGCTGGTGCGCAAGGTCCTCGAGCTCCCGAGGTGTACATGAGCGCCAGAAGTGGTCCGAGCTCCCTACACCCGCGTGGCGTCCGTGGCCATGAGGCGCTACAAGTCCCTGTTCAAGAAGCACGAGGAGTTTGATCTCAGGAACCTGATGAAACCACAATCTACTTTGAAACTATCACAGGTAAGATATATTTTCCTTCATGACAAGTGTGAATGTACGGGACGTTCAAAAGTGTTCCCTACAATACTTATGAATTTGTTATTATCTGTTGACATTATCACTGACAATTAGTTTCAAAAGGAAACCAGACTTTCGAGCATCCCAAAGTTGCTCATCGGATATCATTACCTCATAGCAAAGTGAGTATATGAATGAAACATGCTTACTTATGCTATGACTGAATGACTGCATGTATATTTGTGATGTACCTTCACTGTTTTGGGAATTTTGAGCTCTTCCCACATGGGAAATCAGGTCCTGGAGTCATAATTCGGCCATTAGATGGATTGTGGTATGCAAAGTTGTAAACCAATCTTAGCTAAGCTGATTTATCTTTTCAAGCTAAACTTTGATATGCAAAATTTATATGGTCAGATTAGTGTAACTTGTGTTGCTTTGCTTTCTCATGATCTATCACGTTAGTCTAGGGTTGTTGCTTTAAGAACGACAAAATATTTAGAATGATGAAAGTTCGCCAATTGCTTTCAGGTGTGTCCTTTGAGGCGTTAGATGCCATAATAACTTTCTTAACCCTGTATGCACATGTGCTAATTGCCATCATAACAATTGTGGTTTTGTCAAACCACCCTGCAGGTTTCAAGGGCTAATTCTCTGCAGCAGCTGAACATTGGTGGAACATTTATCATAGATGAATCTCTGTATGCAGTTGCAAATAGCTGCACAAATCTGAAGGTGTTCCCTCTTTTTCTTCTGAATCTAAAGTACTTCGGTGCTACACATGGAAAATGGATCTAGGAACTGTCTAAATTTCTTGTTTGAGAACAATCTTTGTAGGCATAGGGAGCTCAGGTGATGTGTTCAACGGGTGATGCTGCTTATATATTTCCCTATAGGTTTCAAAGGGCTAATTCTCTGTAGCAAATTGGGAAAGTTGAAAGTAAGAATTAAGGAGGTCAATACTGTAGGCAATTAGTATTGTTGCATGAGTGACTTCATTAGCAACTAATAGTACTTCTGTATGTTGTAGTTTTCAAAAGCTGGACGACGAGTACCGTTGTATGTGTTTTCCATATTATGTAAAAGGTCACATAAATTGTGTGCCCTGTAATGGCACTATTTACTCTGTTTGCAAGTTTATTTTCATGTATATGAACATCTCCAATTGTCATTATAATCCATTTATCTGAACAATATTTAAGGTGAGCATATACAAGTTATGTGTATACTTTAAATTTTTCATGTGCACCCCCTAAAATGATGCGTGGCGTTAGCACGGGCATTATACTAGTTATAATGTAGGTTAAGAATCTGGAGTTGCATACAGTTGCAAAGGGATGACAAGAAACCAAGATTTCCATTTAAACTATTCCATTGAAGATAAAGCTTCTTCAGAGTTAGGATGCTGCCAAGAGTTGCTGGTACTGAGCCAGACAATGAATTGATAGCCAAGTCTAGGCCTGATAGTTTCGACAAATTTCCGAGAGATGCTGGGATGGAACCAGTTAGAAAATTAGTATCGAGATACAAACTTGAGAGTTCTCTTACGTGGCCTAATTCTTTTGGAACCTGGCCTGTCAAGTTGCAATGACTCAGGTATAGAAATGCAAGAGTGCTGAGATTTCCTAGTGCAGCTGGGACAGATCCATAAATATGGTTGCCGTACAAAGAAATATAGATGAGCTGTGGGAGTTGTGACAACCACGCCGGCAGAATGTCCACAAAGGAGTTCGTTGTCAAGTCAATAACTTGCAAGTAATGACATGCTGCAAGCCCAACTGGAATCCGACCCTCGACTTCTAGTATGGAAACAGCAAAAACCATTTCATTAGAATTGGATGTAGAGCCAATATTTCGTACAAAACGTAAAAGCAAGAGAAAGAAACAGTATGATGAACAAGATGACGAAGACAAGGAAATACAACGGTCCGCTTTGGATGACTTTAAAAGAGATTACTTCATAGTTATGATTGATGCTGCAATTGCTTCATTGACTAGTAGATTTGATCAGATGAAAGCATTTAATGAAGTTTTTGGGTTCTTGTTCAACTCAGAAAATTTGAAATCCTTAGATGAAGTTGATCTTTGGCTGCGCTGCAAGATTTTTGTGGATAAATTTTCTCATGATAACTCATCTGATGTTGAGATCAATGATTTTTTAGAGAATTAAAGGTGTTGCAAGTGGCTTTGCCAGATTCTATGATGTCAGCGTCTGAGATTCTAAAGTTTGTCATGGATGAAGATTGCTATCCAAATGTTTCAGTTGCCTATCGAATTCTCTTAAGCGTACTGTGACTGTAGCTTCGGCTGAAAGGAGTTTCTCAGAATTGAAGTTATTGAAAAACTATTTGAGATCAACTATGTCACAAGAAAGGTTAAATGGCTTGGCTATGTGCACTATCGAGAGGGATATCTTGGACACTATTGATCTCAGTTCGTCCTTGATGATTTTGCATCAAGAAATGCCCGACGACAAATCTTTTTATGACAAGCAAAGGATATTTATTCTTTAAGGTAATCATATTAGTCCTAGAAGTACAAATATATTGTTTTTTATATTGTAATCATACCGGACATGCTATATTTAAATATATTATAAGATATACATTATATATATCTAGTTTAGAGGGCCCTTTGCGGACGAGTTCGCCGCGGGGTACTCAAAAACATAGGGCCGGCGCTGCATCCGACCCTGCCTTCCCGACAAGACCCTGCCACCACAACCCACGGCGCCGCCGCCTCGGCCGGCTCCCGCTCGGCGGGCACCACCTTCATCTCCGTCGCCCGCTCAAACCGCCCACCGCCCGCCCCAACAGCACACCACCGTCAGCTTTGGCTTCACTCACCGTAGGCCGCGGATATCTCTACCCTCGCCCGTGTCGGCCGGATAGCTTCACTCACCGTAGGGCCGCGGATATCTCCACCCTCGCCCGTGTCGGCCGGATATCTGCACACTCACCACAGCGTCGCCGTCGCCACTCAACAGCAAGTATCATCATCAGTACGTTCTTCACATTACATTATTAGGACATCGTCCTTCGTGTTTGGCAAAATGCCGCACTGAAGGCAAAAAAAAGGTTTTCCCCTTTCCCTTCGCCTATCTGAAATTTGCACCTTAACTTAGATCAGACACACCTTTTTTTTTTTTTTGGCTTCTATAATTCACACGGAAAACCTTCAAGTGTGCCTCACATATTCAGTATCTTGCCGCCGCTTGCTGTTGCTTCTCAGGTTCCAACTATCGAGCTCAAGTGCGACTGAATTTTGCCTCACAAAATCATCAGGATCTTCCACCTTGCTGATATTTCTCAGGTTCCAATTATCTGAATTGTGCCTCACAAAATCATGAGGATCTTCCACCTTGCTGATATTTCTCAGGTTCCAATTATCGAACTCAATTGCAACGCGCATAGCATGGACACCAGACGAAACGACATACACACCTCAACAATCCATACGAATGTGCTTCTCCTTCTACTCATATTAGGCATATGTAGAAAAATACCATTCAATCTATACCATCCTTAAACCCTTTTCAATATGTACCTGCAGATGCCGACACTAATTCTCCAGAATACGCCGACCAGCGCAACCCTCATAGACGAGGATGTGTGCATTTGCTGCTGCTTCATCTAATTGCGAAGCTGGCCCCTCCAGATCTCCAGAAAGTACAGTGTCATCACACCATCATATTATCCATCTATCACTTCTGTAGCACTTATAAATTTTAACAACTCCCCATCCCTCTTATTACTCTAAATTTTTCCCCAAGTGCAATCGCTGCTCGAAGAATCTATTTGCGTCCTCCGTTATTCGCAGACGCAGGCCAAACATGATCCTGAACAGTGAAGGTAAGTTTAACCACTTCAAATTTTTATCAAACTTCGAGTTCACCATCATATTCTGCTCCAAAAGACTTTCTAATAAGAAAAATATATTTACACTATAACTATTTCCTTACCAGGTGATTCGTCCTCAAGATCCACGCACCATCAAATTTCGTTTCCCAAATGACCGCATCATCAGCTACCACTATACAACATCCTTCAACACACAGACGTAAGACTCTTCTCTGAAGAAATTTCCTTTGACAATATACCAAGACTGTATGCACATAAACCACTCTTATGCATTTCGAACAGGCCTATATTAACTTATACCTACATATCAATGCTTACTTTCTCACTTATCTCATTCCTAAACTATAGGCACGGTCTTCTCTGCTTCCTATTTTGGAAGGCCAAATAATGTGTGCCCACCTCTGAAAAAATTTCGGCCTGAAATTTCCGAAATTTCGAAATCTCGCGTTTACCGGTGAGGTCCGGTATTTTGCTGATCCCGCTCAAAATTTTCGGAATTTTGAAACTGACCCGCCAAAGATTGGGCCAAAATGTGGAAGCCCGCCAACCAATCGTATAAATTCCTTCTCCTAACCCTAGAGCCCACTCAACTCCTCCCAATTCCCAACCAGCGCCGCCGTTTCTCTCTAAAAAGAGCCGCCGCCAACGCTCCCACGGACGTATGCGACAGGGAGCTCCGGCGCCCGGCCCCTTCGACGCTTGGCGCACCGGCGCCCGGCCTTGCTCGGCCTGGGCGCACCGCGCATCGGCCGACGCTGGCGCACCGGCGGCTCGCCGTCGTCCCTGCGCGTCGCGCTTCCCGGCACCTCGTCCTGCTCGTCCGCGCTGCCCCTGCTCGCCGTCCCATCTCGGCGCGGCGTCCGTGCTCGTCGCCTCGCCCACTGCCACTTCCTCGTGCACAGCAGAAGGTCGCCATCTACTCCGTCCACACCTGCACCCTCGAGTGCGTCCACCCACCCCGGCGTCAGCGCCACTGGCCCCAGCAGTGAGCTGCGCCGCCCGCCCCCAGCAGTGAGCTGAAACTACCTAGTATCTTCCCACTGTAAGAGGTGATATACTTCTCATATATCTGTCTTTTCATGTGGAACAGAGTAGTATTCGGCAGATATTCAGAGAACTTTGTCCTAGAAAACGAACTTGCATGTTCAGCTTCAGATTACGTGATTAGATAGTCAGGTGCATGGCATTGTTCTTCCAAGAATATAACCCCAAATTGGTAATCTCAAAACCATTCAAAACAGTGACCGCCTTGTGCTCTGCTCAGCTGCAGCATACAGTAACTTGAGCTATATCTTGAACATGCTGCAGATATTCTAGCATACAAATTGTCAAATTGGATAATGAATTGATGAACATCAGGGTTTGCTACAGCGAACCCTGCTTGGCCTTTTTAGTATAAGAAAACTGAATTTAGTATAGCTTAAGATGTACTGTTTCTATAATATAGCACAGTTGCACCTATGAAAACAGGGCATCCTATCTATGTTGTGGACTAGTATGTTGTGGACTAGTGGTTGATGTTTTAGATGATTTTCATGTAATATTTGGAGCATGATATTTTAGAACTATGGATGGACTGTAATATTTGAGACTTGAATTTGGGTTTGTGTAATATTTCTTTGGACCTGTATTATTTCAAGTTGTGTGTGTGCTGTAGGTGCTATTTATGCTCATGTCACATTGAATTGGTAGTTTTTTGCATTTACATTTGTTTTTTTAATCTAAAATGATGTAGAATATATTAACATGATTTTTGAACAAAAGAATAAATTTTTGTAAATTTGGTCGAAAGTTTTTTTTTGTATCGCCGATAAATTTCCGGTATATCCGATATTCCTGTTTATCGGCGACCGCCGAGATTTTTAAAATACGGTAGGAAAAACATAGGTGCCCACAATGTGGTGCTCTGTTTTGGAGTGAGGAATGTATCCGTGGCCATCTTACTCAACAAACGCCAATATATAACAAATGCTGTAGAGGTGGCAGGATTTTCTTACCTCCATACAACCCACCTCCAGAACCTTTGAATAGCCTATTAACTTCACGGGACAACAGGTTGTCCAATCATTTCTACGATGGCATTAGATGTTATAATTCTATGTTCACTTTGACATCTACGGGCGTCAATGTTATAAAGTCTATCAATGATGGTCGAGGGCCTTACGTCTTCAAAATAAGCGACCAACTCTGCCACAGAATAGGATCCTTGATGCCACAGGATGCCAAAAGACCAGAGTACTGTCAGCTTTACATCTTTGACACCGAAAATGAGGTGAGAAACAGAATGGCTATTTCTTCACATGAAGATGGGCATTTTGAACCAAATGAAACTATAGTTGCTTCTCTGGTCAACATATTCAACTCTCACAGTCCAGTCGTCCAACTTTTCAGAACTGCACGTGATAAGCTTTCAAATCAAGCTGATGACCATTTCTCTATAAAGCTATTCAGTTCTCCAAGGCAACAAGGGAACATTTACAGTGCTCCTATTGCAGCTGAGGTTGTTGGCCTGGTTGTTGACGACCTTGGACTATCTGAAAAAGGCCGAGACTTGGTTGTGCAGGATCATGCATCCAATCTTCAACAGATCAAAAGAAACACATTGCAAATTCATGGCAATGCAACTCACGTACTCAGATTGCTCCTTAATGCAATTCTTACCATTTCAGGTGATGCTACATCTTTATTATCTAACAATACATGCCACTTACCTTGCTAAACATTACTTCTATGTCAACTAATCATATATTAAATTTCAGGTTATTACAGGTATATTAAGAAATGTTTACTTCTCTTATAACTCATTCATACTGTGCTGTCTCTGACTCTTTACTCCCTGTATTGTTGCTGATATGCAGGTGCCTGCATTGACTGTTGGTTGTTCCTGAAAAATTCTTAGTCGTTCATTGCTGGAAAATATATGATGTGCTCCAACAATGGTATACTAATAGTTCGTACAAGCAACTCACAATGAATTCTAAATGAGATAGTCTTCCATCATTTGGGTAATGATTTATGATTATTTTACCTATGTACAAGAGGACAATTTCTGGAGGTACTAAGGTACTCAACGTACACAAAACAACATAGATTCACAAAGAAAGCCTTAAAGAGTTGTAGTTCCATGACTTTTTTGGTTCAGAATGTGGTGCTATGTGCTTCTCTGTTCTACAGGAAAGAAGAAGCTCAGAAGTTTTTGAGAATGATAACTATATGTCTTGATATACAATGGAGCCAAACCCATTGTTGCATCTCATTGTTTTGTCATGTTTTGCATATCCTTTTTCCTTCACTGGGTTTGCAGTTCGATAGTCCGAACTCACTGGTTATGTCTCTATCTGGTCATCATAAGTATCTGGTGGAAATGGGGAGTGGATGGCTGGAGACGATGACGAGCTGTCAGCTGATCTGCACGCCTACAGGTGGTAACATTTGTTCCATGTGGCCATGTGATTGAATCTAGGCAGAGAGGTTCAATACAGTGGCATCGCCGCTTCCTTTAGAGCCTTCCTGCGTCCAGACTACATTTAGAGATATGCTTTGCCTGCGCCTAATCATCTACTGTTTGTTGCAATCATCTACTACCTGATGTATAACAGACACATAGAGAAAACTGTAGTACCGTGCAACAGCATGCAAAATGAAGGAAGAAAAATCACAGGAACAAATCTTTCTTTTGGACTCCTATATTTTGCATCATTGTTCAAGGTTGCTATAAAGTGGCCCATATATATAAAATGCTCCTATATTCTTTCCATGCACGTGTCATGTTCTTTATGACTCCATATTGGCATTATTCTTTGTCGGTGTAAGTAGTTGTAGTTCTAACATTGGCATGTCTTACTCCATCCTGTCTATCATTTTCACTATGTGGCTTTCCTCAACAGATACATCTACCCGCGCTTCGCGCGGGGGCTCTGGCTAGTTGTCTTTCATTAACCAAGTACTAGCATCAACAAGGCAATGTCAACTGAAAACAGAGTAAACATAGCCTGCTCACAAAGCAAACGTGACAGACCAAAATATGCTCGATTTCTAGAGAACACTGATCTGCGATATTGCAGATTTAAATTTCTGAGGTTTCTTTTGTCATTTTTCGGTGAACCAGCTTGGCTGCGTGTCGTGCTTGTCGGAGAAGTTGAGACCAATCTTGATGAAGACTTTGAGCATGTCGATGTTACCCTTCATCGTGGCGTAGTTGTACTCGGCCAGCGACTTTCTCAGCAGCTAGCTCAGGACAGAGAGGGCAGTGCACCACGCCGGGGTGCTGCGCGTCCACGGCGACATACATACAATCATCAATCAGTAAAAGATGCAAACCAGCAGATTGAAACCATCCAACCCGTGCTTTTTTTTTTTTTCTCGAACGTGCATTGCACAGATTTCATTAAGAAGGATAGATAGTTCAACACATAAAACAAACATAATGTAAACACAAGTAATCGCCCTAATGGCAGCAAGAGATTGTGATTACAGATAAACCATGTTGCTACTAGAGAAGGACACACTGAATTCAGATTTGCGGCAGCAAAGCGATGAGGTGCCGGTAGCCCGCGTGGCACCACTCGGCAGCTTCGTCCTCAATCTGGCGTGCTAGCTGCGCCGGCTGCAGCGCCTTGCCATCGAAGGTTCTGGAGTTCCTTTGCTTCCACAGTGACCACCCAACGAGGAAGACAAGTGTGTCAAATCCCTTCCTTGCTTCTTTGCCAATGAGCTTCCTGGTACGCAGCCACCAAAGGAGCACGTTCTCCTCCTGGACGGTGACAGCAAGGTGAATGCGATTGAGAATGATATACCAGACCTCACGGCTGTAGGCGCAACCGAGGATGATGTGGCCCATGGTTTCGGAACCTGATCACAAAAAGATACAAGCGTCGGAGTCCTGAAGTCCATGACGGAAACAACGTTCCGCTGTCCAGCACCGGTCATGCATCAATAGCCAAAAGAATAGCTTGACTCTCGGCGGCGCGGCTGTCTTCCAAATCTCCTTCGGACCAAGGGGCCTGGAGGAGCCCAAGAACATTGCCCCGCACGCCGACGCCGAGGAGTAGCTGCCATCAGCACTAAAGCGCTACTGTAGAGTGTCCGGTGTTCCTGGGACGAGCTGCACCTCGCTCATGATGTTCCACGTCTCAAAGAACTCCGCCAGCACCTGCGCAGTGTAGGCACCTGTGATGTGCCGCACCCAAGCATGCCCCGGGAGCGCATCACTGACGAGCGCCTTTCTTCTCCGGCCTGCTACCGCCCTGAAGAGTGCGGAGCCAAGTTCTGCATACTGCCACCTTGAATCAATTGTCGGTCCAAAAGTATGTGGAGGTCCCTGATCCCACCGTAGAAATTGTGGCAGCCCGAAAGAGTTCAGTCACCATCTTTTCATTTGAACAGCTCAGTCCCACCCCGCTCGGGTCTCCTGTCCTCATCTTCCATTCCCAACGCACTCTAAAAGCAATGCCTGCTCGCCTCAAATCAACGACACCCAAGCCACCGAGCTTCGCGGCCTGCAAACACCAAGCCAGGCAACCTTGCATTTACCTCCTCCCACAGTAAGGTCCCCTGGCCAAATGAAAGCTCTGCGTCTCTTGTCAATTTGTTCCAGTGCCCAAGGAGACAAACATAGAGCTATGGACATATGTACAAGAATGGCCGACAACATTGCCTTGGCGAGTGCAGTCCTCCCTACCACATTCAGGAGCTTGCCCTTCCGAAGGGGAATTCTAGCAGCCACCCGATCAACAATTGGCTGCTCTTCCGCCCGCTTGAGCTTGTAAATAGACAGTGATCCAACCCGTGCTTCTCACGACAGCGGATAAGGGTGAGCTGGAGTGGCCCAGTAGGCTTCTATAGGCCCATGCATGAACAAAATTACACGGTCAACACTTTCCACAGGCAAAATTACAGCTGCTGGGCCTGGGCTTGTGCTTGGGGATAGATATCGAAGAGCTGAAGAAGGCAGAGGCCGGGAGCCCCACAGTGATTGCCTGGACTGCCCTTGCATTAACTATGGGCTTTCATTGCCCCACGAACAAGAGGACGGAAGCTGAGGAGTCTCAGCCTGTCTTTCCTATGGAGTGCATCAAGACGCCGTTTCTTCTCCTGCAGCTCTGCCTACAGTTGGTCCAATGTGTCGAGGTTCCTTGCCTCGGCCTCTTCATCATCTGACGAGTCGATGCGAGCCCCGACAGACGTGTGAGGGTGCGGCTGAGGCCCCGTCAGCTCGGTAATGGTGCAGCCGGGCGGTGGGTGCCGCACGGGTCCACCAGGCCATCTCCGGAGAGACCAGTGCCGTCTCCCGCTCCTGCCCGTAGCCGCTGCGCCTCGGTGGCCGGCGGGGTTGCTCTCGGTTGGCGTTGGCTCTTCTGGTGGCTGCCATTGCTAGCGGAAGGTTTGTTTGATCCCCACGGACAGCGCCAGCGGTGGGGTTCATACCTGTCCTCCTATCCTCGCAACGCGTCGAAAGAGAAGGTCGGGAGTTTACCACAGGGATCGAGTGAATCGGTTCCGAAATAGCGAGGGTTTGGGACTAAGTGATTGGACGAGATAAAAGCGGAGTAAATGCTAACTAAATTAGCAAAAAAGACCCCCTTCACTATGCCACCCCGGTATTTATAGACCATACCAAGGGGGCGGCCAAATTACATTAGGGTTTGCCCTCACCGGTCACTGCCGGAGGGGTTGACCCTGGGGGCAAGGATGTACTTTGCCTCCAAACCCGAACTGCCGAGCCTTGCTTCCTCCGCCCCCGCCAGCCTCGCGAGGTCTGGCATTCGGGTAAGGGTGCTGCGAGGGTCCGAGTGGCCCGTTCTTTTCGAGGGTCGCCGCCGCAACATACTTTGTCACCCATCGAGCCTGTGGGACACGGCAAGTCGGAGTTAACGAGTTGGAGTAAGCTAGTTTGCGCCGTGGTCGGCATGCCCCCTCTCCGGCGAGGGTTTATGCGCCGGAGCGTTCGATGTCCTTTGATTGCGGGCATAGGAGGAGGAGGGTATCGCTGAGATAGCACAAGGGGACGGGGGGCTAGCTAGGGGGGTCTCCCACGAGAGTACCTCCCCAACAAATTCCGATTCACTATTTTATCTACGATTTTGCGCATTTGATCTCCGATTCACATTCTGTCTTTTGTGTTGGCTTTCCACTAATCCAAGGAACATATCTAGATACTCCAGTCACTAGTTGGCTTGAGAATTTTAGATTCGGAAACTCACTTCTTCATAATAGGAGTTGAGTATCTTATTTTCGGTTCCTCGGTTCGGTGAGAGTGCTTTCGTGATTTTGTCGGCTTTTGCGGTGACCCGTTGTGTTCTTAGAGAACATCCACCCACTAGTTGGGTCGTGGATATCACGGTGTTCGGTTTGTGTTTTTGGTGTTGAAGTTGGGATGGCGGCCAATTATTTCGAAAGAAATTTACGGCTCTCATTCACCCCCTCTGGTCGCTATTTTCGGTCCTTCATTAGCCTTTTAGCTAGAGGTCATGTTTACCTTTAAATAAGCCAGACCCCTACGATATTAATGAATTTCATGATTTTCAACGGTTTCTCACTGCAAAATAATTTGAACAGTTGATTCAAATAATGATGTTTTTTAAAAAATCACCTCAAAATCCAAAATTTTTTTGTCCGAAAGTCGGTCAAAATTTCAGCAATTAACACACTCAAACATATTATTGTCTTTTCCTTCACGGTTCATAGCAAACTCATATTGCAGATTAGTACTACCTCCGGTCCATTTTTTATGCGGCGCATACGCATATCAAGATTCAAACTTTAAAAACTTTGACCAATAATTAGGCTACTAATTGTTAACTATTATAATACAAACTTTGTTTAATTAGATTTGTAAGGAGTTGTAATATCCAATGATTATAAGTATATAAGCATACATAATATAATATAAAGCAAATGAATTGTCAAAATGTAATCTAGGAGACCGTGTCATTCTAACTTGCACTAGATAAAATGGACCGGAGGGAGTACAATGCTAGAACTTACCGTTGTCATCATTTTCAGTTGAGCTGCTGGTGCTGTTTTGCTCTTGTGGATTTTTTTTTTTTTTTTTTTTGAGAATGACACAGTACAACGCAGACACTCACAACACGCACGCACACTCACCCCTATGAACACACGCACGCATAAACCCTACCCCTATGAGCACCTCCGAAGAACTGAGCACCCGGCAGATCTGGAGATTCTCGAAGTCACCATTGGCACCTCGTCGTCGCCGTCGGCCGGGAGCGCCGCTACCACTTAATGCATAACGGCAGGAAATCACGGGAAAATCCCAAGAAAAGGTGCGGGCCAGGATTTGAACCCTGGTGGGTAGCGTCCCTGGGACCGTCCTACCATTGGACTACAAGCCAATTCGGATTTTGATAGCGAGCACCCAAGTTAGTTGCTGCTTCGAGTCGATCAAATTTTCACTTATCTTAACAACGTCAGACAGGTGGAGGTCCAATGCGAGTAAATTGTTATGTTGTGGCCCAAATTCGTGTAGTATGTTAGTAGATCGGGCCATTTGATCCTCTAAGAGACTCTTCCTTATTTGGCCCAGGAGTCCAGGACTATATGTGGGCTATGTGCAGCCCAAATCTAGGCTGACTCAACTCATATACGCCCATTGTGATTATATTCCCTTGTGCTTATCTTTTTATAATCGGAACTGCATATAGAGGACCGCAGAGGTGATAGCAAAACACTTTGTTCAATTCCTACTGCCTACATTACTTGACTAATACAGAAAGAAGGAAAAATCTTTCTATCTATGTTCACGACTCTTGCGGCAAAATGAAGCACGTCATCTGACTCTGCTCTGTATCAGCATTACTGCATTGAGGCTGCAAATTCAGATATCAGGCTGCAAATTTGACAGCAGTATCCTCAGTACAGGTGCACAGCAGAGCGTATACACCTAGCACATTGCGTAACCTCTAACATTCACAGTGTTCAGGTGGGCATAAGCTATTGTCTGTCATTAATGAAGTACTACCATCAACAAGGCAATGTCCACTGAAAACAGAGTAAACAGAGCACGTATAAACCTCATGAAGATATGCTTGCTTGTCACCGGCTAGTTATTAGTGATTAATATGCCGAGCGGCCAGGCAATCCTAGTCCTGTTGTCCATGCTTACCCCTTTCTGTATTGATTAAAATCATCAAAACCTCATCATCAGGCTTCAATCTTCACAAGATGACCCATTGCCATAGCACTCTACTTTGGGACAATTTTGAGTGTCAACAATGACCGTGTAGTAGACTGACACGAGCTCTAAGCATTTGGCAATACATGGACAGCAGACAGGACTACCCAAATGATCCCAACATCCGAGATCGACCAACTTAAGCCGCAAACTCCTCCCACCGAGGATCACCACGCAAAAGGTTGAATCTCCGAAGACTGAAATAAACATCGTCATGGAAAAATTACCATTATTAGTCTAGCATTGTTGATTGATGAAGGTCAATGGAAATGAAGTAAACTAAATAGTTGGATGAATAGTGTTGGAACACATAGTTGTTGAGAATGTCAGCTTGCATACATGTAGGCTTTCGTTTTAACCAGTAGCTTCTTGGGTGCTTTGAGTTTTGGAGTAGAACTTTTGGATGAAAGCCTTGCCGGGCATCGTGGAATTACAATCACTGGCAGTGGTGAGGCCTTTGGCGCTACGCTTCTCGTTAAAGGCATTGAGACAAGGGGGCCTCCTACCTCCTATGGTTTTGGTTGAAAAACCTTGGTCTCTCGGTTAGCGATGACATAAGGCCTCCTGCCACCTACGCACCTCAAGTTATTTCCTGGTGTGTTGCATCATGAAAGGTTATTCATCTGCCGCTGCTTTGGTGGCTTCATGGGCTTTATGTTATTGTTATGGTATCGCATTGTTGCTTCCCTTGTGAGAGTTTTTAGTGCCCTTTGTTGTATGTTGCATCTTCTTTGCTAATACATGCCTGGCAAATTTCTTGCACGTGGTATTCAAAAAAAAAAAGATAATCAGTGTGGATTACCTTCAATAAATAATGTAGTTAGAAATATTACTGTTATATACTAAAATAGATCCCAATAATGGTACGGTACATGTGTAGGCAATACTCCAAGGAATGACGGGAACATCTATGCTGACAATCGAATGGGCTATGGCACAGCTGCTGCTGAATCCGAAGTCATGAACAAGGTGAGGACGGAGATCGACACGCACGTCGGGACAGCTCGGCTGGTCGATGAATCGGACATCGCCAGCCTCCCGTACCTACAGTGCCTCGTCAAGGAGACCCTCAGCGCCCTGTGGGCCCGATCATCCCTGCGCACGTGGTCAGGATGCAAGCGGAGAAGCACCCGGAGAAGGCACTGTTGGTACGGATGACAATGGCCCGCATCGATTAGTTGTGGGATCATCCCTGCGCACAAGCATCGATTAGTTGCGTGCATTTACCTGCCAGGCTTTGCGGAGAAGGCAAGCAGGATTGCGGACGCCTGCCACAGCCTGCGCCACTTGGTACAGCCACTGACGTCATGTTTTGGGCGGCATTTGAAGCAGCTATCACCACCAAGCAGCGATGGCAAGTGAGCAACAAGCCATTCCTGCCTTCCTGGTGAAGCCTGATGAAGCGGCCATTGTCATCCGCACCGGCGGAGCGGCCGCATCTTGAGCATGCGCAGCAGGTCGTGACTACCACCGCCACCACCACAAGGTCTGTGAAGCGCACTCCAAGACGTCCGTCGTCATCAGCAACGGTGCTTCTACGAGCAGTGCAGGGGTGACCGTTCTGTGGACCATGGGCTGTGGCCGCAGTGTCCGCAGAGACGAAGACAAACACCGCCAGCTGGGACCGAAGAATAGTGGAGTAATATAACACGCGGCCACAGGCTCCAAGTGAACATAAGGTTCATCACACTGAACTTTTGTATCTAAACCCTAGACTAGAAAATTTCATAATCTTTCGCTATCTTGCGCGTTGGAATCTTAGGATAACATTTTTTGTCAACTCATTATTTGTGGGTATGATTGATGACATGTTTTTATATTAGAACAAATAATATACAGCATCCAAGTTCCTAATATTGTTTGTCTAGAAACAAAAGTAGTAATAATATGTGTGATGCTATATCTATTGTCTAGATTTATTATTTTTACAATATATACCATTAAAAATTGAAGATTTCTTCTTACCTAAATTTATGATCTAATCAAACCTCGAACCGTAAACTGAAAATTTGAATAGATTCTTATACAATATAATCTAAATAAATGTACTTCTAAACTTATTTTTATTATATTAGAGTCTAGATCAGGTCATGATTCATCATAATAAACTATAGCTTTAAATTTCTAAAATTCCAAAGAAAACATATACAACATAAATAAAATTTTAACATTCTTGTCCTTTTTTTTTATTTAGTAGTAATGTTTGACAGCTTTTCTTTCTCCCATTGCAAAGCACAGGTTGATTGGGTATTTTTTATAAATTAAAATTCGACAAGTATACTATCTATTTTTCTAATATTAAAGTATGAATCGTGTCTAATATATTAGAACAGCGACGTGTGTCAAAGCACAGTCTGGTTTCAAGATGCTGAAACACATAATATGATCAATAAAATTTCGAGCCACAAGTTCCATTGCCGCACGGGAATTTTTTTTGCTAGTATATATAGAGATAAAGCAACAAATTTTCTGGTTTTATATGCATTTGCAACCAAATCGACAAAAAAACATATTATGAGGTACGTACGTGCATATAAAAAAATAATTTATTTGTTTAGCACTGTCGATTGCTCAATTTGGTTAGACAATAATGGTTGTGAGGCCAGGATTTCAAACTAGATGCCTAGTTCAAGTTTTGGTTGGGCACTAACCTGGACACGTACTAGACCAATTATAAATTAAAGTCTCCTTAATCCAGCACCAACCATTCCAACTACCACCGCGGATAGTACTAGCGGTCCCCAACTATATAGCGACCGTGTCCTCTGGTACTCATCAGGACCCCCCGCAACACAAGCAAGTAGGACCCAACTGGCAACTAGTGTGCGCATCGACCAGATCACCTCAATCCGGCCGGCATCCGGCACGTACGACGATGGACGCGGAGGAGGCATCGTTCATGACCGCGCAGGAGCTCATGACAGCGCACATCGTCTCCATGACGCTCAAGGCCGCCATGGAGCTCGGCCTCATCGACGCGCTCACTGCCGCGCCCACAGGCACGCTGCTGACCGCAGGAGATCTGGTCGACCAGGCGCTGCCTAGGCCGGTGGCCAACAAGGCTGAGGCCACGGCCGCAGTGGACCGGATGCTGCGGTTCCTCGCGTCCCACGGCGTCGTGACATGTTCCACCCAGGAGGGGGCGGCGTTGCCGGACGGCAGCAGCACAGCGCTCCGGAGGTATGCAAAGGGACCAGTCTGCCGGTGGCTCTCCACCAACAACAACGGCGAGGGGTCGCTGGCCGCCCTCGCCATGTTCGGGTTTCAGCAGCCATTCTTGAACCCCTGGCAGCATATGGCGGAGGCCGTGGTGTCGGGCGGGGTGGCTTTCGAGATGGCCAACGGGATGCCGGCGTTCGAGTACATGGGGAAGAACCCTCAACTGAGTGCGGTCTACAACCAGGCCATGTCCCAGCTCTCGCTGATCGCCTGCCGCAAGATGCTCGACCGCTGCTGCACCGCCGCCGTGTTCGATGACATCCACGTCCTCGTCGACGTGGGCGGTGGCGCCGGTACCATACTGGGAATGATCACCTCAAGGTACAAGCACATCACGGGCATCAACTTCGACCTGCCTTTCGTCATCAGCCAAGCGAAGCCAATCCCAGGCGTGGAACATGTTGGCGGGAACATGCTCGACTATGTGCCCAGCGGCGACGCCATCTTTATGAAGTCCGTGCTGCACCTGCTGGACGATGACGACTGTGTGAAGCTCCTCAACAACTGCTACCGCTCGGTACCGGCGGAGAAAGGGAAGGTGATGGCCATGGAGGCGGTCCTGCCAGCGGCGCCGGAGACGACCCAGGCCGGGCGTTTCCCATTCCAGTTCGACATGATCTGCTTGCTCAGCGGCTTGAAGGGTGGCAGGGGAGAGAACGGAGCAAGAGTATGCAAGGCTCGCCGCGGAAGCCGGCTTTCGTGGACCCATGCGGTCTACTGCTGTCTTCGGGGGTTACCGGCTGCTTGAGTTCACCAAGTAGCTACCTAGAACAGAAATCACATCACGAGTTTGGAGTTCGGCGATCTATAAGTCTCGAGCGACAGATGACAACTCAATCAATAAAAGTTTGAAGATCTGAATAATTAATTCTCTGGGGAGCTGGATTAATATTGGGTTTTTACTGACGACACGAGGATTTTTTTACTTTACAGGCATCAGTGGCGGAGCTAGAGAGAAAGACTAATGGGGTGCATTTGCCTTTGTGGGTGTAAAAGTTTGTAATATGTGGGTGCATATATGGTGAAAATTTGGGTCTTATCACTGTTTTTTAAATGTCTTCTATTTAGCTCCGCCCCTGACAGGCATGGTAAATAGACATGGATTTTTACTTTTACTGAGGACATGGAAATTAAATATATACCGTAGGCATGGTAAATAGACATTGTTCCTACATAGGACGCATGGTAAATAGACATTGTCCGTATCAAGAGCACAGAGATATGTAAGAAGATGACGTGTAGTAGACTCGACACCGGCTCCAAGCATTTGGGAATACATGGGACAGCGAGGCGGGACTACCCAAATGATACCAACTTCCGGAGATCCACCAACTTAAGCCGCAAACTCCCCCCCACCGAGGATCAAGAGGCAAAAGGTTGAATCTCCGAAGACTGAAATAAAAATCATCAAGGAAAAGTAATTTTGATTAGCATTATTAGTCTAGCATTGATGATTGATGAAGGTCAATGGAAATGATGGAATTCAGCTGAAACAATCAACAACAGACTACCCCTCCGAAGTGTCTGTTTACCGTTGATCTAAATGTAAACTACTATTTCTCAAAGAAAAATTAAATGAGTACATATTACCTCTTCTTATACGAGGTAACAGAAGAAACACACAATAAATACATAAAAGAGTTAAATGCACCACATGCCCCTGAACTTATAAGCGTGTGTCACATAGGCACACTTTTAAAATGCATTTCTGGCCTCCTAAACTTATTAAGTGGTACACAAATGCATTTATGCCCCTAAACTTGTCAAGTGGTACACCATAATCCCTTAAACAGTAACTTTTGATATTTTTTTCAAAATTTTTTTAGAAATCTAACTTAAGAAGCAAGGAAGGGCTACCTAGAGAGCTCTAAAAATCTTGATATTTTGTAGGTTGGTAGAGTGAATAACAAGGATGATAATGGCATAGAGCATGCTAAATTTTTTGACCATGGTGATAATAGCCTTTATAGATAGTCACGCATCATTTGGGATTTTACTATCACTAGTAGAGAACAGACTTTCAGTTTTAGGCCTTAGTCCGGCCATTTTGGGCCCGGGACTAGAAGAAGGATTTAGTCCCGGTTGGAGCTACCAATTTGGGACTCATGTCCCCCGCCCAATGAACAGTGCAAAGAGGCTTTTCGCAGAAAACCTTTAGTCCTGGTTGGTAGCTCAAACTGGGACTAAAGGTAGACTTTCAATTCGGTTGTTGTTTCCAACTAGGACTAAAGTCTTTTATCCCGGTTTGGGGTTCCAACTGGGACTAGAGTTTCATCATTCAGTCTGGTGAGCTCTACCAAGCGGGACTAAAGGTCCCCACTATATATAGCCCCTTCTATTGTCCCCAAAGTCCGAGACATACGTCAATTATTAGTCTTTGCTTATGGGCGTGTGTTCATCCGTGTCCTTGCTTGGGGGACAGTAGTTCTAGCTCGAGGCCATTGGCTTCATCTTCAATCTTCGAAAGGTTAGCAACTTTATCTTCCAATCTTTCAATGCTAAATATGTAGATCATTCCAGTTTTTAGTAATAAACATAGAAATATGTGGTTGTTTAGATCGGGAATAAAAATGGTCGATTTTATTTTTATTAGTTATACAAGATTTCTACATGAATGTGTGCATCTTAACACATTTTATATATGTTTTCTCTAATATATTTATATATGATTCTTGCAATGGTAAAATATGTACATCATTCCATATTTTAGAAATAAACATAGAAATGTGTGGTTGTTTAGATTATATAGGAATAAGAATAATGGTCGATTTTATTTTTTTTATTTATGATTTTTGTAATATATTTTAACACATTTTATAATATGGGGTTCTCTATATTTATTTGAAGCATTTGTCCGTTCTTTAGGTATGATGAATGGCGGTGGACTTCCCGCTCCACATAAGGGTTTTCACCCTTGTGATGCGCCATTTGCGCCGTCGCCGAGATAAGGCCGTTCCATGTGGGCTTGATCCGTCTATAGTATGGAATTTTTAAATTTTTTACATATATGCTAGCTAAATAATATATATATATATATATATATATATATATATGATTGTTGCATATGTCATGAGTATATTGTTGGTGGTCCTTAACACATATTTTATCGCCAATTATATTTATATAAAACATGATAAATAATCAATAAAACTCTAGAATAGGGCTTATGGACTAATATTTCTACAAGTTTTGCTATATTACATGTTTTGTAGGGACAAACCTGAAAATGGCCAAAGTACGTCTTCAAGAAAGCGCAAACAAGCAAAACATAGACAAGCCCGAAGCACATAAGCGGGTGGACCATTGCACCGCAAACCCACGGTCGGGCCCATCATGCAAGCAACCCCGAGAGATGGTGGGCCACGAACGGCGCCGGCTGGGCTCCGCCGAACCGAGTCCGGCCGGGCCCGAAGCAAGGCAGTTCGCGCCCAAACTTCTCTAGCGGTATATCGCGTGGGCCTAGGGGCGGTGGCATGCGGGGAAAGGGTCGGTTGTCCCTCGAAACCGGGTGAACCTCCGCTCTCCCCTAGAAGTGAGGTGAACCTCCCCTCTCCCAAGGCACCTCTCCTATATAAAGAGGCCATCCCCCCTCATTCAAGACACAACACACCAAGGAGAAGAACACAATACACACTTGAGCAACATTCCAATGGGCTTAGGCCCTAGCTAGCTATAGAGTTGAGTAGCGGAGATATGTGAGGGAGAGAGCGGGGAAGTGCCAGACTTGTCGTTGTCTCCCCGATCTTGTACCTCTACGGGCATCTACTTTGCGCCTTAGCGGGATCGTGGCTAAGTAAGTATTCGTGGTTCATATAGTCTTTTATGTCTATTGTTCATTAAGCTTTACATTATTTAGTTGAGCTTTACCTTTACTTGTTTGCGGGTTCGTCGTCTGCCCCTGTGGCGGATGCTCTAGTAGAGGACTCCTGATAAAGACGGATGTTCTTGTACGACGCTAGAGTAGTAGTCGATAGTGTAGACATGGTGTCTAGGCTATAGGCTACTTTCGTTTGCCTTGTAGCCCATGGTAGTGAGGTAGGCGGCATGTGGTGACAGCCCTGTCCGTCCTTAGTACTCCTCCACGTTCGGCTATGGAGTAGATTTGGAGGCGGCATCACTGGCAGAACCCGTGTGCGATTCGGTGCCCGAAGTGAGCAAGTAGAAGTAGAGTATCGCTATCCTTTAAGACATAAGAGCTATAGGAATCCATCTCAACCTTCCCTTCTCTACCCTTGTGTTGTCCTTGGACGAATTAGCTAGAAGAGAATACCTCCATTCCCCTGTGGAAATACGATCCGAATACTTACGGGTGAAGGCTACAACGGTAATTCAGCTAAAAAGCGCTTATCTGCTACGCTAAGAAATACCAACAAGCTTTGTGGCGCCGTTGTTGGGGAAACGGTTGCTATCTTCTTTGAACCAAGTTTGTCCTCATATTTTTTTTCTTCTTTTTATCCTTCATTTTTTATAAAACCAAAAACAGTTATTTCTTTTCCTTTTTCAATCATGAAGCCAACTCAAATTCAAAATCCTTCGCTTCAAAGGGGAGTTCATAGAGCCACCATCTTTTTCAAAATCAAAACTTTCATCTAGCGATGAACTCCACCTCGGTTTAAAAGCCTATGTTAGGGCACAACCCTTCTCGGGGTTTGTTAACAAAGATCCTTTTAGCCACCTACAAGTTTTCGAGGAGATATGTTAATGCCCTGTGCGTTCGAGCATGACACAAGAAATTCTCAAGTGGAAATTGTTTCCATTCTCCCTTACGGGGAGGCTTGAAACGATGGTACACTAATGTCGTAGGAAGTGCGAATGGGGATTGGAAAGAGCTTAGAGACAATTTTGCCTTGCATTCTTCCGATCAACACCCTACCAAGGGCAATCCTCGATTTCGGCGAACGAGAAGGAATCCATAAGTGCAGCCTTTGGGCTAGGTTTTCAAAGATAATACATGATAGCCCAAACTTGTCATTACCCAATAGTATGCTTTTACATCTCTTTTGTTTGGTCTTGACATAGATGTCGCCCTATGCCTTGACATGACCACGAGGGTTTTACACATAAAACTTTGGCGGAACAACGAAAAATCCTTGATCACATCCTAGAGAAGCATGCTTCTCTCGTCAGAAAAACAAACCCCTGCCAAAACAAGGGCATGTCAAGCTTTGAGAAGCCCTCATCAACCGAATCCATACCTTTACCATCCCTAGGATCGATTTGTTGAGACCTTGCCCAAACCACGAACACCAAAGATGGGATCCACAAGCCCACGAGCAATCCTTTGGACTAGCCAATTTTGCGATCTCCCAAGGGAAGGCTCAAGAACCCCTCACAAATCCACCGGGGCGTGGCCTCAAACAATCACCGTCGAGCTCAACACCACCACAACTCCAAGCCGCTAGGGAACGAAAGCAAATTCCCAATAGAAACAAGAATCCCGCAGCTCCTCAGAAGAACAAGTGCCTCTAGATGCAATGATCAAGCAATAAGCACTTGAATCTCACTCAATCTCACCAAGATTAGCAATCAAGCAAGAGAGATGAGTGGAGGGAGTTTTCTCAGCTCAAGAGGATGTTAGAATGATCAAGTGTGCAAGAGCGGCAACAAAGAGCTGGCACACCCCTATTTATAAGCCCCCAAAGAAATAGAGCGGTGGGTGCGAAAATCTCCATAGTCGGGCGCGCCGGGCGGCGCATCGAATGGCCGGACGGTCGGGCGCGCCGGCCCGCCAATCGGACAGCGCCGGCGCGTCCGACGCCGTTCAATGAGCGAGAGACTGGTATTAGCCAGAGCGCGGCGTGGCGCCCGGCGCCCGCCGCGTCCGGTGCCCGGCTCCCCCGCGGACCTCTCTCTTCCAGCGTCCCGCGCGCCCGGCTGAGCGCCAGCTGAGCGTTGGTGCCGAAGCGAGCGCAGCCAGCAACCATCCAACGAGCGCCGGACGCCGAGGGTCCAAACCCCTAGCATTTGACACACCGGATCTCGGATGCGGTCGCCAGGCCCGGCCAAGCGGCATCCACGCCAGCGATTTCGTCGTGTCGCCGTCGCCTTCTCTTCAAACCAAGTTTCGCCACTTGTCTCATGTTGCCAACACGCCAAAAGTACATCTCCATAGCATGTGTGTTAGCAATTTGCAAACCATTTCCCCAGGGGCGAAGTTAGTGCGCTAGATTCTAATGCATATGCAAATCAACATGAATCTAGAGGCACTTCAAATTGGATTAGTCGTGGTTTTTCCCTCTTGATAGTCGGCTATCTATCCAAAAATGTGATCACACTCTCTATAGTGTCTTGATCACCAAAAGTCAAAGACCTATCAAGTATACCTTTGCCTTGATCTCTGGGTCTTTGTTTTCAATGAGCTGAGCTCGATGATCCATCATGTCCATCATCATAGTCCATGTTCACGATCATGTAGCTCCACACCATCCAATGCTATCCTATCTCATAAGCACACTTTTTAGAGTAGAGGATTAGCATAATAGGGTTGCATCAATTGCCAAAACCAAACATGAGATTTCAATCTCCCCCTTTTTGGTAATTGATGACAACCTTTCACAAAGATATGAAATAAATTCAATTTGAACTTGAATTGCTTGTCCAAAGCATTTTGGTCATGAAACAAAGTTGGACAAACATTTCAAGGTTTTTTTTTTGGTAATAGTGGCTCCCCTACATATGTGCTTCCATGTGTTTGGTTCAATTTTGGCACATATGTAGATAGAAAAATTTTGGGGAGAGACAATATTACCAAAGAGGTGCTAAGGTTTATAGAATGGACCTTTGAAGCGTGATACCAATTGGAGTGTCGATATATACCATCCTTAGCATCCTCGTAGCTAGACATTCATCAAAACTCAACATACCCCATGAGATCAACATTATAGGCATAATATGTGAGCAATGTTTAGATACAACCTATGCATGCTAGTAAATCATTTCACCATTCATAGTCTATATTTCTAGCATACACCAATCAATCATGTATATTGAATTTTAAATTGCAATGCAACACTTCACCATGATCATGCATTATTCAAATGCCACAAATAGTCTATGAGCTTGCTCCCCCTATTTGTGTGATCAATTTAAAACAAAAAATTGACCCCTTTCCATCCATCTTTGTGACTTATTTCTCCCCCTTTGTCAACAATCACCAAAAAGGTGTAAATAGAGAGAAGTCAAGTCAATCAAAATGAGATCATAAAGTGGTTCAATCTAGAACACTTGCCTTAACATGTAATTAGGTTTGAACCAAGGACAAGCTTCTTCACACCTCATAGAAATAAGGGCTATCTTGACCATGTTAAATTACACATCATGAGCTCATTTTCTAGATTCAACACTAGGATTGGAAGCCCACAAACATGTCATATGCCACCACTAGATCATATAAGCATAGAAAGCAATAGTGGTGCCACACATACATTGATTTGATTTTCCATGAATGAGCCTATCAAATGAAGTTATGACTAGATGCCTAAACAAGTCCTTAGCATAGTATGAATGCCATGACAAACAACTTTTACCTTGCTTTGTCGAAGGAAAGGCATGTCATATATGTGGGGTGCATCAACTCATGTTGGAGAAATCAAGTATGTTCAATTCTCCTTTTAGCATGCAAAATCTCTTCTCATCAAGTGGCTTGGTGAATATATCGGCTAATTGATCTTCGGTGCCAATTCCCTTTATGCAAATATCACCCTTTTGTTGATGATCTCTAATGAAATGATGTCTAATGTCAATGTGCTTTGTTCCCGAATGTTGTACCGGGTTTTGTGTCATCTTGATTGCACTTTCATTGTCACAAAACAAAGGTACTTTGTTGAATTCGAATCCAAAATCCCTCAAGGTAGATCTCATCCAAAGCAATTGTATGCAACAACTTCCCGCACTAATATATTCGGCTTCGGCGGTAGAGAGAGCAACACTATTTTGTTTCTTTGAAGACCAAGAGACAAGTGATCTTCCAAGGAATTGATATGTTCCACTTGTACTCATTCTATTGATTTTGCATCCTCCATAATCGGAATCCGAATATCCAATAAGCTCAAATTTGGATCCCTTTGGATACCAAAGTCCAACATTTTGTGTGTCTTTCAAATATCTCAATATTCTCTTTGTTGCCTTGAGGTGACTCTCTCTAGGAGAGGATTGATATCTAGCGCACATGCCCACACTAAAAGCTACATCCGGTCTAGAGGCGGTGACATAGAGTAGGCTTCCAATCATAGACTGATATTGCTTTTGATCAACCATGTTGCCTCCTTCATCCTTGTCCAAGCTTCCATTAGTTGCCATTGGGGTTGACATTGGTTTTGCATCTTCCAAGCCAAACTTTTTGATCATGCCCTTGATGTACTTGCCTTGACTAACAAATGTGCCATTCTTTAATTGCTTAACTTGAAGCCCAAGGAAGTATGTGAGCTCTCCAAGCATAGGCATTTCAAACTTTTTTGCCATCATCTTTGCAAACTCTTCACAAAATTCTTGATTGGTTGAGCCAAATATGATATCATCAACATAGATTTGTAACACAAACAAGTCATCTCCACTCTTCTTGGTGAAGAGAGTGGTGTCAACCTTTCCCATCTTGAACCCCTTAGAGAGGAGAAAATCTCTTAACCTCTCATACCATGCTCTAGGTGCTTGTTTCAATCCATACAAAGCCTTCCTTAACTTGTACACATGGTTGGGCTTCTTTTCATCTTCAAAACCGGGAGGTTGTTCTACATAGACCAACTCATTTATGAATCCATTCAAGAATGCACTCTTCACATCCATTTGATATAGCTTGATATCATGTGCACATGTGTTGACGGTGGTTAACATCAACTTTTTATTATGAAATAATAGAACATTTGGGAACAAGAACAATAGAAGATAGGTTTTATACTAATGAATTCCACGAGTTTTGGTACATACTCAATTTTTGCAGGAGAACTCCGAAATATTCGAATACCGAAGAAAAGAGGAGAAATAGAGAGCGAGAAGAAAAGGACTAAATCGGGGCGATTAGTATAAATACCGGGGGTCTAAAGGACAAAAGAAGACAGCTAGGTGGGGCCGGCGGCCTGCCACGGAGAGGATCCACGTGTCCCGCTACGGAACCTTCCCACAACCGACCTAAGGAGTAGATCTAAGCCCGTCCAATCAAGTCGGTTTGATCCAAGGGCCGACATTCATCCCACCGGCCTATAAGCAAGGGCGGGGTACCCCTAAAACCCTAATTCATTATTCTAATTCATTATTCATCTCATCTCATTGATTAGAGAGGGGTCCCAATGTGAGGAACTCTCTCTCTTCAATGTAGATCTAGGGTTAGACTTTCCAATGTAATAGATTAGATCTAGTTGAGAGTTAGGGAGAGCGGAGCTGTGCTCCGGTTCTGGAGGAGTCTTCAGAGTTTGGTATGTCTTGTATCTTTACCCCACAAGATTTATGCTTAAATATATTATTCTTCTCTATTTACTTTTATGCCTTTCAATTATATGTTTAGTATAGTATTTATGCATTTGCATGGGATCTTTGCTCGTATTGAGTTCTCTAGTTATTTATGGTAGCTAGAGTAGTAATCGATAGTGTAGACATGGTGTGTAGACTATAGGTTACCCGAGGTTGCGCTCAACCCTCCCAGGTTAGTTGTGGTAGCCCTAGGGGTGATAGCTCAGTATGGCCTTTGTAATCCACCACGTTAGGATTGATGTTCGTAGAGCTTTTGGCAGCCTTCCCCAACTACTTCTTCCCAGTCTTTTCGAGAGTTGGAAAGGTATTGTTGCTCCAAAGTGCATTTGTATGATTTCTATATCTATCCATACTTCAGTTATCTTAGAACCAAAGTAATAGAGAAGTATTTAGGATCCTTGATCTCTCCGTTGTCCTCTTAATTAGCTAAGCTATTCATTTATCATAGTATTCTTTTAGTCATGTTTCATAGATTACTTTTATGCATTATTGTTAGTAGTATTATTTATATTTATCATTTAACACTTACCCCTCTTTAGTCTAGTTGGTTTTCTAAGTTAGTAGATACATGATTGTGAATTATTAGAATTCTTTACCCAAAGCTTCCCTGTGGATACGATACTCTAGAATACTCTCCTAGGGGAAAAGCTACAATGGTGTTACAATGCGCTTGCAGATTTCTTTATTATTCTTTTAGCACTTAACAAACATCAACAACATGCATAAGCTAGCAAGATTCTAATTGACTCCAATCTAGCAACCGAGCATATGTTTCTCCAAAGTCAAGACCCTCAACTTGTGTGTAACCTTGAGCTACAAGTCTTGCTTTGTTCCGCACAACAATTCCATCTTGATCTTGCTTATTCTTGAAGACCCATTTGGTTCTAATCACATTGTAGTTCTTTGGCCTCTCAACAAGTTCCCAAACTTTATTTCTCTTGAAATTGTTCAACTCTTCATGCATAGCATTTATCCAATCTTCTTTCTCCAAAGCCTTATCAATTGTCTTTGGTTCTTCTTGTGACACAAAGGCATAGTGTGCACAAAAAGAAGCTAATCTTCCTCTAGTTATAACTCTACTATTGATGACACCAACAATTTGATCTTGAGGATGATCTCTTGCTATGTTTGAAGGTTGCATCACTTGAACTTGATGGCTAGGATGAGATGGTGTACTAGCTTGTTGATCTTCATCATGAGAACCACTAGTGCTTGCTTCATTTGTACCAATTTCCACACTAGTGTTGAGTATTGGAGCATCATCATCATCTTCTTCAATTTGTCTTGGCCTAATGTCCCCAATGTCCATGTTCCTCATAGCACTTTCCAAGTTAGAGCCTCTCACAACATCATGATTTTCAATTTCACATTGAGAGCCTTGGGTTTCATCAAATTCCACATCATGAACTTCTTCAAGTTGACCACTACCCAAGTTCTATACTCTATAGGCCTTGCTTGTGGTTGAATATCCAACTAGGAATCCTTCATCACATTTCTTATCAAACTTGCCCAATCTTGTGCCTTTCTTGAGAATATAGCATTTGCAACCAAACACTCTAAAGTAACCAATGTTGGGCTTCCTTCTATTCAATAACTCATATGGTGTCTTGCCAAGCATTCCATGGCAATAGAGGCGGTTGCTACAATAGCAAGCCGTGTTGATTGCTTCGGCTAACATTGTACTCGCTAAGCATAGATCTTGCCATTTCAATCAATGTTCTATTCTTCCTTTCAACTACACCATTGGATTGAGGAGTGTAGGTTGGTGAGAATTGATGTCCAATTCCTAGATCATCACACAACTCTTCAATTCTTGTGTTCTTGAATTCACTCCCATTGTCACTTCGAATCTTCTTGATGGATGTTTCAAACTCATTTTGGCATCTCTTGACAAAGGATTTGAATAGCTCATATACATCACTTTTGTCATGAAGAAAGAACACCCATGTGTATCTAGTGCAGTCATCCACAATCACAAAACCATACTTGTTTCCATCAATGCTAGTATATGTTGTTGGCCCAAACAAGTCCATGTGCAATAACTCAAATGCTTTTCTTGTACTCATTGTGCTCTTTGGTGGGTATGCATTGCCATGTTGTTTGCCGGCTTGACATGAGCTATAAGGTTTGTCCTTCTCAAAAGTGACATCATTCAAGCCTCTAACCAAGTCATGCTTCACTAACTTGTTCAATTGCTTCATTCCAACATGACCAAGCCTTCTATCCCACAACCAACCCATGCTAGACTTTGAGAGCAAACAAGTTGTCAATTTGGCTTCACTAGAGTTGAAATCAACCAAACAGAGATCACCATGTCTAAATCCCTTGAATATCAAGTTTGTACCATCAACACTAATCACTTCAACTTCTTGACTAGAGAATATGCATTTGTAGCCAAGATCACAAAGTTGAGAAAAACCGACAAAGAGATTGTAATCAAGACTATCAACTAGCAACACTTTTGATATGCTCTTTTCTTGTGTGATTGCAATCGTTCCAAGTCCCTTTGACCTTGCCTTTCTTGTCATTGCAAAAAAGTTATAGAATCATACTCATCAATGGCTTTTGTGCTAATAGATTTGAACATACAAGAATCCCCGGTCATGTGTTGAGTGCACCCACTATCAAGAATACAATGCTTTCCTCCGGCTCTATAATTGACCTACAAATGGGAGATCAATACTTCTTAGGTACCCAAACTTGCTTGGGTCCTTCAAGGTTAGTGACCAAGCTCTTTGGTACCCAAATGGCTTTCTTCCTTGAGCCCATTCATGGTGCACCAATAAACTTAGCATGAACACCACTCTTTCCCTTAACAAGCATATATGAATTATTAAGCTTAAGGGAGGAAACATTAGCATTTTTCTTGTTCATGCACTTTTGCTCTACATGACCAACTTGCTTGTTGCAATAACTACCATTGTTCTTCACAAAACTAGTCTTGTGAGAAACAAAGGCGGCCTTGCCCTTCTTGGGGTTGTAGCCCAATCCCTCTTTGTAGAGAGATGCTCTTTGGTCTGTAACACCCGGAATTTTTATATTTTTAAAATAAAGTCAAAATGATTTAATTATATATTTTTGGTGCTCATGAAATATAGGGAAAATAATATTTTCATTTAAACTAAAATTTATCTAAGGCTTAGCAAAATGTTTTTTTTGCATTCATGCTCTTGCATTATTTTTATTGAGTGATAAATGAATTTATTCAGTCGATTTTTTCTTCGCTATAAAATTAATAAAGAAATAAAATTAATAAAGAAATATTAATTAGAGAATTATTGTTAAGCAAAACCAAATTATGTTTCCACAAGCTCAGAAATATTTAAATAAGATTTAGTAATTAAATTTGGAAGAAAAGTGAATTTTAAATAATGTTATTATTAAATTTGAGCTTGGAATAAATTGCTTTTTTGCTCTAGTTATAAAGGAGATTAAAGATAAAGCCTCTGCCTTCCTCCCTCTCCTAGGCCCACAGCCCAGCCGGCACCTCACCTTAGCCTATTGCCGCAAGCAGCAGCAGCACCACCGCACGAACCTGGGGCTGGGATCCTCGATCCACCATCGTTGGCACACTGTGGACCAAGCCCAGATCCGCGTCTCGCGTGAGCAGCACGAGCCAATGCACGGGGACGTGACATCGTCCGCACGGACCGGTTCTACGCCCGCGCTCCGCATCATCGTACGTCCCCATCCTCGACAGGCCACTTCTTCCGCCCGCACGCCATGGATCTGCGAGGATCGCCATGGCCGCCTGGCCATGAAACTCGACAACCCCGACCTTGCCCTCTCTGCCTATAAGTACCGCGATCCCTTCCTGTTTCCCTTACCGTAGCTCCGCCGTCGCCAATGACGCACTCGCTGCCACCGTCTGCATGCGCCATCGCCCTCGCCAATCTCTCACAGAGCAGCACGGAGACCGCGCCGCCGCGGCAGGTCGAGCGGGATACGGCGTCATGTACGCCGGTGCCCCTCCTCATCGAGGACGCCACCCTCCTGATGTCATCGAACAAGCCGCTGCAGACCACGGCCTTGCCTCGTCGCGGCAGCAGCACCGCGACCGTGCTTGATATACAGTTCATGGACTTAGTTCGTATCACAGTGCACGTGATATATCAGCCGCTCTCACTTATATGCAATGTATATTTTGTCTAGGGTTTCATGAGACATGCTTTTGTATATATAGTTAAATATTAAATTGACTAATATATTTGTAACTAGTTTTATAATTAAAAGGAATATAAGTTCACCACATCGTTCTTTTATAAACAAAATATTAATATGATTAAATGCTAATATACTTCTGAAATATAACTTGCTTAGTCTAAACACGCATCATATATTTGACTTAGATGCTTCCACACATTACTTTATTTTTGCAAGTTAAAGTATAATCGATATATGAAAGATATTAAAATGTTTCTAATTAAAACATGATTACATCTAGCTCGATTTTTCAAGTCAAATATAATATGAGTAATCTGAATTAGTAGTTTCTCCGTGCGTTTTCTCAATTAAAATATACCAAGCATGTAGTTGATTCTTTTATTTTATAATGTAAAACTTCGATAGTTGTTTCTTTTCAACGATAGCTCGGTTCTTTGTCGATCCTGCGCTTTTGTGTTCATAGCGCCGAGTCGTGCCGTTTAGATCGTTCTTTCTTTAGCTTCTCGTTTGTTTGATGTTTATTCTTAGTTTATTCTATTTTCTTGCTTGTATACGTGGTGTTTGCTACGAGTAGACAAAGAGCCGTTTATTGGCGTTGAAGATCAGAAGTTGAGGATCGACAAGTGTGCAGAAGCAGAGTATGGGGAAATTTGCAGCAAAAGTAAAGGCAAGTATAGTTTGAGTATTGCTAACTCATTATTACCATGATCTTGTGACTTAATTAATATTATGCTATAAATGATAAAATGGTAACAATTTAACCACATAAGATCTTATCGTAAGTGATGTATCCGGGATTTCTGACAGTTGTGAGGGCCACATGGCTGGGTTTTTTAGCTCGATTACCCAGGCCCTTTTCTAGCGAGTTTGGAGGAAGTGCGAATTGGGTATAGTATAGCCCCCTGTCCATATATATGTGTATAGGCTGCGGTTATGTGACATATAGGAAGGGTGGGTCCTATATCTGATAACTTAGCGCCCCAGCTTGTTAGACGAACCTGTTGAAAGGCTTCATAGTGAACCCTGTCGACCTACCTTGGAAGTGGGTTAAGAGACTAGCTACCTCGGGCGAAAGGGCAATTCACGGCTCACAGTGAAAGTGTACACCTTTGCGCAGAGTTTATTAAACTAGTATACTAGCCTTGCTCAAGGACACGAGCGGCCTTGGACCATTTACATTAAAGATGATGACGCTTATATTGTTAAATCGTTCACTCACGTTTATCACTTATGCATATTTATTATTAAGTTATAATGGTCATGATTTTATGGGTAAGATGCTACCTTGCTATACTTGCTGAGTTCGACATGGACTCACTCTTGCAATTTCTCCCACCTCAGTCTGTTGGCAAAAGTCACTTGGAGAATGGATGAGGATACTAGTTCTTGGCATACGGAGCCCCCAGTCAACTGTCCCTGAAGAGAATGGAGCCCGAGATGTTTAGCAACCGTTCTGCGTTACTCGATAAATTGTGAGTGTTTAGTTATGTTTACGCTTTAAAGCATTGTTTTTTCGATATTTATACGTTACGTATTATATGTGTGGACTTCATGGGCACACATATGGCGAGTCTGGTCTTTCTTGAAAAACCAGGCGTGACATGCCCAAGCACATAAGCAAGCGGTCCTCACCACCATAAGCCTTAGCTAGGGTGTGATTGAGCTATTTCACTTCTTTCTTCAAAATAGTATTCTCATTCAAAAGCATAGCATCACTAGAAGTTGATGTGCTAGATGAAGAACTAGAAGGAGCAACACACTTAGCAACATGCAAAGGTTCAACAAGTATTTCACAAGATATGCCAACATTGCATGTATCAACCTTAGCAACATGTATGCTCATGCTTTCTTTCTCTTTAATTAGAGTGGAATGAGCTTCTTCAAGCTTGGAGTGAGACTTTTCAAGCTTCTTATGGTCTACCTATAGACGCTCATAAGATGCCCTAAGCTCATCAAGTTCTTGCTTAAGGGTGTTTCTCTCCTTACGCAAGCCCTTGCATTCCTTTCTACTTTCTTTATAGCATGATGTGCATTCCTCAAGCATGACATGCAACTCCTCAACGGTATGCTCTCCTTCTTCTATGTCACTATCACTATCACTAGCATCATCATTCTTAGTGCTAGAGTGTACCTTATTGGCCTTAGCCATTGTTGGTATTTGTTAACGCATACAGAAAATCCGCAAGCGCACGGATACCGATGTAGCCTTCACCTAAGAGTATTCTAAGGTATCGATTTCCACGGGGAACGTGAAGTGTACTAATCAAGAGACAAGGCCGTCTAAGGATAACTAAATGTTTTTGGTGGAGAGAGAGAATAGGTTTCTAAGTCTCTAATTGATCTAAGAATTAAAAGATACTCCAAGGTTTACTTATTTTGGAACGTCAGAACACTAGCCCACGAAAGGGGTGAGAAAGGGGCTAGGAAGCTCTAACTATAGTCCTACAAACACCAACCCGAACGTGGTGGAATACGTCGTCCGTCAGGGCTGTCACCACCTGGGGCTACCACAAACTATCCGTGGGATTGGGTGCAATTCCAAGTAACTACTAGACTAAGCAATACACCTAATCTAATAATTACTACTCTAGTGTAGCGAAAACTAGAGCACTTGATGCAAGCGAGAATCAAATAAATAAACTGAAAGTAAATACTGAAGTAAAGTGAATAGAGAACTTAGAATATTAAATAAAGAACCTGAATTCAATGAAGAAGTAGATTCGTAGAAGTACAAAGCTCGAGGAGAATCCAGACAAATCAGGAAGCTCCTTCCGATCTCTCACCTCTCCTCTCTCTCTCTATTTTCTAGATTAGATCTAATGAGAACTAATCCTTTATTGATAACTAGCTAAGAGGTAGATCCATACAAGGGACACCTCGATCCAACGAGAGAATAATGAATTTGGGTTTCAGGGGGTGAGGTCTGCCCCTGTATTTATAGTCTTGAGCGATGAATCTGAGCCCTTGGATCAAACCGACCTAAAACCGATTTTAATGGACGGTTGGTATGAATTCTAGGGTTCCCATAGGTCGGTGGAGGAAGGTTCGGAAAATTTGGGCCCGAGATTCCTCGGTCAGTCTTGCAGCGGCATGGGGGTGGGGCCGCCCGGCACCTCCCGTGACATGTGGGCCCCGGCCTTGGCGAGGTGTCCTCTATTCATATTTTGACCCCTGGGAATTTACTCCAATCGCCGATTTAGTCCTTTTCTTCCGTTTCTCTATTTTCACTCTTTTTGGCTCTGTTTCATTTGTTTTCAGGAGTTCTCTGCAAAACTAAGTATACACCAAAACTCGTGGAATTCATTAGAAATAATAATATTTTAGTAGCATTCATCCATGTTTAAGAGCTTTCTATATATATAAAATTGGTCAATAACTACCGTCAACAAGCTCCCCCAAGCTTACCCTTTGCTAGTCCCTTAGCAAAGCTATTTATGAAAAAACAAACTTAGAAAAAGAGTTGCTTCAATGTTTTCGTGCCTTAAAAAGTATACATGATTTTCAACCATAGGGTTTTCACTTTCACTTGGGTCTTAAGCAATTGTAAGATAGAACAATCAAGTCAAGCACGATGTATCAAGTCTTTGATCAACTAATATTCCAGAGTTTTTGTAAAGTTTTCAAAATAAAACTTAGAATTCTCAATTGTACTTATTAAACATATATTGCAAAGTCAAACAATGGATCCAAAGAAATAAGTCATATAATCAAGATGTGCATGTGTATAATTCTACTTTTTGCTCCTCAAAACAATCTCTCTTTTAAAAAATATTGAAGAGAACCTGGGCTATATATATACACTTTTTTTCATGAGAGTTTCGGACACTTGTCCCTTTTTATTTCTCTCTTCTTTTTTTTTCTCTTCTTTTTTTTTTCTCTTTTTTTATTAGAGAGGTGGGCCCTACTCACCCGTGGACTTTTGTCCATTTTTCTCTCTTTTAGGGAGGTAGGCTCTACTCGCTCGTAGGACACTTGTCCATTTTTCATCTCCCCATTTTTTTTTTTTATATATGTATATATATATAGCCCAAATCTCAACTTGATAGACAATTGGAGAGATAATAAAAACACAGGAGCTTATTAAAGAGTAGAGTGTACACAATCTTGATATAATGACAAGTATCAAAGGGTCAACAAAGCTTGACAATACTCAATGCAAAATATTTTATTTTATTTATAAAAACATATGTATATATTACTTTAGAAAAGTTAATCTCCGGTAATATAGTATCACATAGGACAAGATAAATAACAGCTCAGACTTTTTCATATCATATCTCCCAATCACCTAGACTTAGATCAAGTATATACTACCCACAAGTTTTAAATTGAGCAAAACTCAAATCTTAAACAACCATATCCAAAACTTAGGATAATTTAAGCTTAAAAACTCGGTACATAAAAAAGGAAGCAAAGCAACTATTCATCATATCCAAAGCAAACTTTTTATTCTAACACACCTTAAAAACATGCATATATCTAAATATTTATTTGATTTAAAACTTTATGCATCTTTTTATGTCTTTTAAAAGCAAGCATAAGTATAAGCTAGTAATAATAAGGATAATAGAGAGATACTTATCTTGCTAACTTGGGGTGGTCTCCCCAAGCTAGATTGACGATGTAGGTTTGAGATAAGGTTGACAAATGGAGGTGATGTCGTCCTTCCTTGATGTAGTATTGATGATGACAACTGTTGAATTAATGGCCTATCAAGTGTTTGAATGGCTTCTTTTCGTCATGGCTCATAAAAACTGTTAAATCTGTAAAACTCAAATAGACAACAAAGCTCGTGGAACTAATTAAAGGTTAGGCATTAAGCATTAGTTGTCTAGAGCTTTTAAGATTAGAGAGATATAAATTCTTGTAACCAAGTATAAAAGGAAGCTAGCGTGTTCTAATGTAAGTTTCATATGAACTCAATTACATCTAGCTCCTCTATTACATTGATTTGTGGCTCAAGGTAAACTTTCAAGTGTTGGCCATTTACCTTAAACGTATTACCCTTTTCATCTTGGATGGTTATGGCTTCATGTGTTGATGTGTCTACGACATTGTATGGTCCATCCCATTTACTCCGCAACTTACCATGTCCAAAGAGCTTAACTCTTGAATTGAATAGTAGAACTTTGTCTCCAGGCTTAAACTCCTTAAGCTTGATTCGCTTATCATGCCATCTTTTTGTTCTCTCTTTATAAATCTTGGAGTTGTGATAAGCCTTCTCTCTCCACTCTTCTAGCTCAGATAATTGCATTAGACGCTTCTCACCAGCTAGGTGGAGATCCATTTTCCATTTCTTTATTGCCCAATGAGCCTTGAATTTTAATTCAACAGGCAAATGACATGTCTTCCCATATACAAATTGATAAGGTGACATGCCTATGGGTGTCTTGAATGCAGTTCGGTAAGCCCAAAGTGCATCTGGAAGCTTGTCCTTCCATGCCTTCCCCATTTCATCCACGGTCTTTTACAGAATATTCTTGATTTGTTTGTTAGATGTTTCTGCTTGACCGCTAGTTTGAGGATGGTATGGTGTTGCAATGTTATGATGAATCCCATGATGCGCTAAATACTTTCGGAAGACTTTATCTATGAAATAGGATCCTCCATCGCTTATTACCATTCGGGGTGTACCAAAACGAGGAAATATGATTTCATGGAACATTTTCTTTGCATGTTTTGAATCACTTGTTCGACATGGCATTGCTTCTACCCATTTGGATACATAGTCTGACTACTAAGATGTACTCGTAATTCGGACTTAGGGAATGGCCCCATATAATCAATCCCCAAACTTCAAATAGTTCAACTTGGAGATTGTTCGTGAGAGGCATCGCATCTCGTGCATTGATGTTTCCATGTTTTTGACATCCGTGGCATCTCGACAAATTCCTTTGTATCTCGCATACATCGTTGGCGAAAAAAGCCACTTTGCCATATCTTAGCATGTGTCCGAAATGCTCCATAATGTCCTCCATATGGCGAGGCATGACATCTCTCCATAATTTGAGTTGCCTCAGCCACAGGAACACATCTTCTCAACAATCCATCGGCGCAAACTCAAAAAAGATAGGGCTCATCCCACAAGTGATAACGGCTCTCATGAATTAACTTTCTTTTGTTTTCACCAGGTGGGACATAGCCTGTCACTATAAAGTTTATGATGTTTGCATACCATGGATCGGAGTGTGTTATCTTGAGCAAGGTGTCATCCCTTAGATAGTCATTTATGGGTAACTCATGTGATCCATTGTACGGAAGCCTAGACAAGTGGTCACTACTGAATTCTCTACTCCCTTCTTATATCGAATTTCTATGTCAAACTCTTGGAGTAAAAGAATCCATTGAATTAGCCGAGGTTTAGCATCTTTCTTAGTGAGGAGGTACTTAAGAGCAGCATGGTGCACGTGTAAATGATTACCTTTGCCCCCACTAGATAAGATCTGAACTTGTCTATAGCAAAGACAACAGCCAATAGCTCTTTTTCAGTGGTAGCATAATTGAGCTGTGGTCCAGACAAGGTTTTGCTAGCATAGGATATGGCATAATGCTTATTATCCTTGATTTGGCCTAAAACAGCACCAACCGCAAAGTCGCTAGCATCATACATTATCTCAAATGGAAGATTCCAATCAGGTGGTTGAATGATTGGAGCTGAAATGAGTGCCCTTTTAAGGAATTGAAAAGATTCATGGCACTCATCACTAAAGATGAAAGGTGCATCTTTAGCTAAGAGACTAGTCGAGGGTCTAGCGATTTGAGAAAAGTCTTTGATAAATCGCTGTAGAACCCCCTGCATGTCCTAAGAAACTGCGGATTCCTTTCACATTTGTGGGAGGTGGAAGTTGTTCTATAACTTCAATCTTTGCTCTATCCACTTCTATCCCACGTTAGGACACCTTGTGTCCAAGTACTATTCCTTCGAACCATAAAATGACATTTCTCCCGGTTCAGATTAAGTACTTTTCTTCACATCGTTGTAAGACTTTATCTAAATTCTCCAAGCAATCATCGAAGGTTTTGCCATAGACGGTAAAGTAATCCATGAACACTTCAATGATTTTCTCAATCATATCAGAGAAAATAGACATCATGCACCTTTGGAAGGAAGCCGGAGCATTACACAATCCAAACGACATTCGTCGGTATGCGTAAGTTCCATACATGCATGTAAAAGTGGTCTTACTTTGGTCATCGAGGGTGGATTGGGATTTGATGATAACCGGAATAACCATCAAGGAAACAAAAAGAAAGAATGATTTGCAAGCCGTTCCAACATTTCATCAATGAAGGGTAACGGAAGTGATCTTTCTTTGTGGCCTTGTTGAGTTTTTCGGTAATCAATGCACATACGCCACCTCGCGTGATGGTTCGTTGAGGAATAAGTTTATTCTTCTCATTCCTAACATTTGTCATTCCTCCCTTCTTTGGCACAACTTGGGACAGGGCTCACCCACTCGCTATGTGGCACGGGATAAATAATCCCAGCGTGTAGGAGCTTAAGGACCTCTTTCTTAACAACTTCTCGCATAGCGTGGTTAAGTCTGCGTTGTGGCTCCCTTGAAGGTGTGCAATCGGGATCAATAGGGATACGATGAGTGCACAAAGCGGGGACTAATGCCCTTGAGGTCTTCGAAAGTGAGTAACCTATAGCTGATCTATGTCTTTCAAGAACAGTGACAAGTTTTTTGTGTTTGATCTTTAGAAAGTTCATCGATGATAACTGGTGTTTGTCGATTATTATGAAGAAAGACATATTTTTAAACTAGGAGGAAGTGGTTTTAGCTCTATTAAAGGAGGTGGAGGTTGCTCATTTTTATCTAGCTCAATGGGCTCGCCAACTCTTCTTCTTCTTCTTGAGCGAAGTGTTCAATGTCGAAGGATGGTTGGGTCATATCTTGTAGAGACACCATTAAGACCTCCTCAATAGGGTCTTGTTCAGGTTTAGGGTCCACTATTGTGTTAACGGATCGAGAAAGAGGAATGGTCATAGTGGAATCCCCAACCTTGAAGTCTAAGTGACCTCGTAATGGTTCATCTGTAGAAGTCTCATGATTGGTACGCCAATCAAGAGAGGGAATCTCCGAGATGTCATAAATATGAAAATCTAGATATATCCCGAGTTTTTGATTCTAACGGGAATAGTCCTTAAAACTCCATGGCTTTCAAGAATAAATCCTCGATGGGCTTTGTAAAAGTTTTTGAGTTGGAGTTAAGGATGTGTCGGGATAGAGAGTATCGGCTAACTCCTTTGAAATAATGTTTATCCTGACAGAAGGATTGTAATGGACTTTTCTAGCAGACCCTCTTATTTGACATAGAAGAATGGTTGAAGGGGAGGTAACTCGAGCTACCTCGGGTGATAACTCTGCTTCGGTTAGCCATTCATAACTCATAATAGCTGAAAGGCTTTTGATGTGTTCTATGGCAACAGATTCTTCTTGTGGATCAGGTGGAGTGGTCTTTACTAGAGGTCTCGCTTGGATAGGAAAATTCGAGGTATTTCCATAATCTTCAAAGATATCTTACTCGAATGCAAAGGGAAGCTCTAAAGGTGATGGTTCAACATCCTCTAGTTGGCTTTGTATTCCCTTTTCGGGAGGTGTTTCAACAACCAAATTATTAGATGAGTCAATTGGACTTTCTAATTCGGTTGCATGTTCCTCCTCTATTGGTTCGGGGCTTGGCTCGACTTCTTCTTCAGGGAATTCATCATAAATGCTAGTGTATGGAGTGTTTTCAAGGATTCTCTCAAGAATGGCTCGCCCCTCACTAACAATTTTATATGAGAATGAACCTCCTGAAGCGATGTCGAGATGCAGAGCAGCTTCCTTATTAAGACCAAGGTAAAAGTGATAGTAAAGGACATGGTCAGGCAAGGAAAGGTTTGGACCGGAATTTGTAAGGCTTATGAATCTGGCCCAGGCTGCTCCTAGAGTCTCCTTCTCTTTTTGTTTGAATGTAAGCACTTCGATTCTAAGGTCAGCAATTTTATAAAGAGGGAAGAAAGCAAGACAAAACTTGTCTCGAAGTTCATCCCAGTTTCCATTTACACTTCCTACAGAATGAGCATACCACTTTTTCGCTCTTCCCTCAAGGGAGAACAGAAATAATTTCCATTTAATGGTCTCTTGTGTCATGCCAGCAATGCTCCGGCAAGAACACAACTGCTCGAAATCCCTAAGGTGGGTATATGGATCTTCATCTGCTAAACCAGAGAAGGGTTTTTCCTGCACCATGGCTATTAGAGCAGGGCGAAGCTCATAGCCATCCGTAAGAATGGGGTGTGAGGATGGTGGAGGCTCCAACATGTCGCCCTTGGGAGCAAAGAACTTATAGATTGGAGTGAAATCCATGTGGTAAATGATGGTGATATGAAAAACGTGGTAAAAAGGATAAAAAGGATAAAAGGACGTAATTGTTCTAAACTAGCACAGCTGGTCGTTCCCGACAGCGGCGCCGAGAAAGCTTGTTGGTATTTGTTAACACATACAGAAAATCCGCAAGCGCACGGATACCGATGTAGCCTTCACCTAAGAGTATTCCAAGGTATCGATTTCCACGGGGAACGTGAAGTATACTAATCAAGAGACAAGGCTGTCTAAGGATAACTAAATGTTTTTGGTGGAGAGAGAGAATAGGTTTCTAAGTCTCTAATTGATCTAAGAATTAAAGATACTCCAAGGTTTACTTATTTTGGGACGTCAGAACACTAGCCACAGAAAGGAGTGAGAAAGGGGCTAGGGAGCTCTAACTATAGCCCTACAAACACCAACCCGAACGTGGTGGAATACGTCGACCGTCAGGGCTGTCACCACCTGGGGCTACCACAAACTATCCGTGAGATTGGGTGCAATTCCAGGTAACTACTAGACTAAGCACTACACCTAATCTAATAATTACTACTCTAGTGTAGCTAAGACTAGAGCACTTGATGCAAGCGAGAATCAAATAAATAAACTGAAAGTAAATACTGAAGTAAAGTGAATAGAGAACTTAGAATATTAAATAAAGAACCTGAATTCAATGAAGAAGTAGATTCGTAGAAGTACAAAGCTCGAGGAGAATCTGACAAATCCGGAAGCTCCTTCTGATCTCTCACCTCTCCTCTCTCTCTCTATTTTCTAGATTAGATCTAATGAGAACTAATCCTTTATTGATAACTAGCTAAGAAGTAGATCCATACAAGGGACACCTCGATCCAAAAGAGAATAATGAATTTGGGTTTCGAGGGGGTGAGGTCTGCGGTATTTATAGTCTGAGCGATGAATCTGAGCCCTTGGATCAAACCGACCTAAAACCGACTTTAATGGACGGTTGGTATGAATTCTAGGGTTCCCATAGGTCGGTGGAGGAAGGTTCCAGAAGCTGGGCCTGAGATTCCTCAGTCAGGTGCCGCGCGGCACGGGGGTGGGGCCGCCCGGCACCTCCCTATGACATGTGGGCCCCGGCCTTGGCGAGGTGTCCTCTCTTCATATTTTGACCCTGGGAATTTACTCCAATCACCCTGATTTGGTCCTTTTCTTCCGTTTCTCTATTTTAACTCTTTTTGGCTCTGTTTCCGCTGTTTTCCTGAGTTCTCCTGCAAAACTAAGTATACACCAAAACTCATGAAATTCATTAGAAATAATAATATTTTAGTAGCATTCATCCATGTTTAAGAGCTTTCTATATATATAAAATTGGTCAATAACTACCGTCAACAGCCATGAATCATGAAGAAGGAGTGTCAAATAAAGAGATCTTCTCTTGTATAGCCACACTTGCATATCCCTTCTTCTTGCTCTTCTTGTCATCTTCTTCATCACTTGATGAAGCATCACTATCCCATGTAGCAACATGAGATTCATTCATTCTTCTTCTTCTTGTGAGAAGTGCCATCTTTCTCATTGTTCTTTTTGTTCTTCTTTCTTTCCTTGTCGATAGCATCCTCATCAGCACTATCATAGGCAGTGGCGGAGGCAGCTATGTGGCAAGGTGTGGCGGCCGCCCTACCTAAACTTTTGTAAAAAAAATCGAATATATGTACTAGTATATTAGTATATATGTATTATGTATATGTATACTATGTGTGTCCGCGTTGACAGCGTATGCAAATGCAAGCTAGCATGCAACAGCCTTGCCCCTTGCTTGCTTTCGTTCGTGGTCGGGAGTCCTGGACCGCTGGACGTCCGCCCTCCACTGCTTGATGGGCCTTGTGGCCAGAAGCCCAGAACCAGAAGGCGAGAAGCCAGATCCTGCCGAATCATCACGTAAGTATCGTATATCGCCTCTTCGTCTGCTCTCCGTGACTCCGTCTCATCGGCGCGGTGGCTCTCCTCTCCGTCTCTTCGCACACACGCTGACACGTAGTTGCCGGCTTGACGCCGGACGGTAGCCGACGGCCGGTGCCCGGCGGACCGCGGACGACGGCGCTACTGTCTGCATCGACTGCGTGCAACAATGGCACCAAAGAGGAAAACTAGATATGTGATGCAAGGTATTTTTATCTCACAAATTAGCATGGTACATTGATACTCAAACACATTAATAATCAATAGACAATAGTTGAATTTTGAATCTATTATTTGTTCCTTTTTTTTTTGTCCTGTGATTTTTCTATAGATTTGAGGACTGTTTTTGCCAAAGCAATCAAAAGAAAAATAGAAGAATGCCATTGCCAAAATTTGCGCCCAAATAAAGCTTAATTATGGGTATGCATTTATTCTAGCAATCTTCATTTAGCGAGGTATTTCAATGCTTTATTTTTTTAGTTTCCGTTGTTTTGCTCATCACTAAGCACTCTATTTTTTAATTCGTGTCATTCAGACAAACAACCGTAGTTGTTCTTTTGTTCTTGTATGAAACTGTAGTAATTTTAGATTGGAGGTGTAATATACATGTTCGACCTTTACAAATCCGCCACACCTAGAAAATATTCCTGCCTCCGCCACTGCTCCTCTGGGAGCTCTCTGACCTTTGTATCTCGTAGGCCAAGGTACCTCAGATGAACTAGTTTCCCAAGATGCTCGAGCCAGCACCTGTCATACTCATCATTTTCAGATGATGTGCACCTCTCTAAGGCTAGCACACGTAAGAGTTTAAAGCTTGGATGCAAGACAAAACCACGGATATCACACCCATGGGCAACCATTGACCTCAATTGTGTCATCTCCCTATGACTGTAAGGATGAGATTGATCCAATGGTAGTATCCTGTTCTGGTGAGCTAACCGGCGCACCTTGTGTAGGGATGATGTTCCTCCATCATCATTTGAGATAGTGATGAAGTTTTCTTCGCCTGCCGGACCACGAATAAGATCAAGGACCATGTCATGAACACGACAGCGATGTATGATGCCGCCCCTCTTTCGACTCCACCCCTTGGATCATGCTCCTGTTTATGAGCTGGTGGAAGTACTCCTCTCCTCGCTGAAACAGCCTTGTTCCTGTTTTATTCTCTATAAAACCTTCAGCTACCCACTTCCATATCAAAGAATCTTTCTCAATCTCATAGTCTTCGGGATACACACTTAGGTACAATAAGCAGGTCTTTAGATGAGAAGGAAGATCATAGTAGCTAAGTGACAATATCCACTCAGTATCATCTAGTACTTGCTTGTTGTCTACGCCACGGTAGAAACCAGGAGAGCTGCAAAGCTCAAACCAATCCCTGTCTTGATTTGCCCACCAACAAGCTAGCCACTGTGATGATAGCTAATGGCACACCGCCACATTTGTCAAGAATTTTTTTGGGATGCCTCTTCAGGATGATGAGCAGGTTTGTCTTCACCACCATATAGCCTCATATAAAAGAGCTCCTTTGAGTTATCATGTGAAAGAGGACCAAGCTGGTAAACTTCATCACCACATGCTACTTCTAGATTTCGAGTAGTTTTGACTACTCTACTTCCGTTACTGTTCTGACGCAAAGCTGATCCTAATGCTTGCCAGGAATTTATGTCCCATACGTCGTCAATAACGATGAAGTACCTACCAACAAGACATTACAGATGATTAGGCAGAGTTAGTAAACCTTGGAGCATCTATCGTCTATAAAGGAGAAGAAGAGCGGCACTACATCTGTACTATACTATTGAATATGGGTGATGTCTAATTTTAATTTAGTCTTTGAAACTTACATACTATAGTGGTACTTTATAGATGTTCAAAGGTTTAATAACTATGTACTTCCAAGATTTACAATGTCCCCGTTGAAACTTCTGCAAACTAAATTTTTTGTCCTCATAGCGGGCCAAATACTGTTTCGTTTGATTTTCTCAAATGTTTGGTTTGATTAGCATTCATATGGAAGCGTTATATTTTACTGTGCAGCAGGATGTATGTAGTCCTAAAATAAAATATTGAGGCACAAACTTATATCTCTACCTCATGCGCACTTTTTTTTTTTATTTATGTAGCTAAAGATTTTATCGTTCTGCAGCTTGTACTCCTCGTGCAGGAACACGCCGAGCTTGGGGACGATGCTGCCCCGGCCACAAGATCCATGCCGACGCCAGGATTGAAGATTGCTGACGTTGAAGACCAAGAGAGATTCCGCACTTGCGGAAGCTAGGGGATGAAGAGAGGGACGTGAGCAATTATTGGTGCATTGGAGAGGAGAAGGTGGCGATATGTCACCTTGCTTGCTAGGAGAGGAAGTAAGCAGAGAGAGCTAGGAGAGCAAGCCTGTCTCTAAAGCGGTTCTTTTACTAGTAGAAAAAAAGCCTTCTATTCATCATTAGACAAACTTGAGTGGTTCTTGGTTGCTAGGAGCGGAGGAAAGCAGAGCCAGCAGAGCGCAGTCTAATACAACTTGTTCTGTGTAGGTGAATGGAACGATCGATGAAAATCAAAGGGTGGTGATGTATGTGGATGCTGGTTTTGCGGAATAATAACGCTTGATGAAAATCAAAGGGTGCACGGCTGGCAATCGTCAGGCGCTGGTCCTGCCCCGCCTTGCGTTCTCATGAATTCAAGCGCGTCATGAGGGTCCAGCTGATGAAATCAATAGATGCAAATCCCAAAGTAACGCTAGTAATTTAACACACCTCCAAACAATGAAAAAAGCTGCTAGCGCAAAGAACCCCTAAAACATTCTTTGAACTAATCACATCTATCTGTGTAACAAAATGAACCTAAATTTCCATTATTATGCCTCCCTCCATGCATATGGTTTTCACCTAAACATTAAATTATGTCTGTCTATCATTCATGTGATTAATCTGGAGAGGAAATGAAAAGACCATAAAATAAATGCTATTTCATCAATAGAAACATACTCCCTCTGTCCCTGAATAAATCAATTCCTACAATCCGTGCCGGTCAAACTTTTCTAAGTTTGACTAACTTCATAGAAAAGAGTAATAACATATATGACATAAAATGAGCACCTTCTGAAATTATATTCTAGGGTAAATCTAATGATCCTAATTTGATACCATAAATCTTTACGTTTCTTTATAGAAATTCAGTCAAAGTTTAAAAAGTCTGACTTTGGACAACTCTAGGAATCTACTTATTTAGGGATAGAGGGAGTATATTACAAATATTGCTATCGTGAGATGACAACAACAAAATTAATTTCGTGCAAGACTACTGTGGTAACGGAAATATAGAAAAAAATACACACATCATTGAACTCTTAGCTCTAAATGGTAGTCCTTATAAAAAAATGCATCATCCAAATTTTGTATCCAGAAAAATAATTGTAGCCTGTGCACTTGCATAGGTTTGTTTGAGAACTGCAAAAATCCAAAACTTCAAAACACCCATTAATATAAAATAAAACTATTAGGTTGCTGATGGTACCTCTTGTTCTGAAGGAATTCTTGTAGTTCACTGATGAGTAAATCTACACCTCTTCCTGTATTATGAATTTCCTTATACTTGGTTTTGTCAAGATTGTAAAGAATGTCTTTGAAAACCTTCAGAAAGTCCGGATTCTGCCCAACCGAAACAAATGCACTGCAATCATATGATGACTTGAGCTCATCATATGATACTTTGGCAAGAGTGGTCTTGCCTAATCCTCCAGCTCCCACGATAGAAACTATCTTGACAATATTTTCGCTGGAGGCATCATCAACTTGCAGCATGGACAAGAGCTCGCCCCTTGACTCGTCAATGCCAACGAGCTGTGTCACTTCTCTGTACATAAGCTTAAGACGGGGATCAACGGTGTTCTTTGCGGCAGGCTTACTGACGACAATACTGTCGACACTGTATCTTTCACGCCTCATCGCCACCTCCTTAGCCTTCTCATTGATTTTGTGAATCATGCAAGAAATCTCATGGCGAGCCTTGGCCTGGCTAAATACCTCAACTATCTTGTTTGCTGCTTGATGGTACCACTTCATGTTGGGGTCCTTGCGCTTGCGGCCTGCTTCAACGCGTACCAGGAAGTCGTCGAGGATGTCCTCCACCGTGTACGACAGCTCACGGACGTCGCGCACCCAGAGCTTGACAAGCTGGTCGAGCTCCTTCGGGGGCACCTCAGCCACCTTGCTGAGGGCGGCATGCATGCTCTCCAGCTCCCGGGAGAGAGACGTAATCTTCTCCCGCACCCCAGCCTGGAGATTGTACTCATCCTTGAGGAACTCAGTGAGCTTGGAGAGGACGCTGCCCAGCGCCCCCGTCACTATACTGTCCATGTATGATATATGTGTGCTAAACTACAAAGCAGACCAAGAAATTAACATGAGCCAAGAGTCAAAATACCCGAAAACAATGTTTCAGTCCCCCAAGGTGTGCATATGCTGGGTGCAGGTTTTGCATTGCTTTTTATATAAAAAATCAACCGCTGGGTAACCAGAATGGCGAAAAAGGAAAACCTGAGTTGAGTATGTCAACAAGTACCTGATGGTAGCTCATTCATCGATAACAAAATCATCATAGTATTGCACCACGAGTTCAGTATGCGTTCATGCTAGTTTTCGTTCCTGATGAAGTGATGATGGGATCTACTATTTAGTTAGCTGTCCAACAGAAAGCAAAAATAAAACGGTGCACAATCAATAGATGCAAATCAGGCATAAGAGAATAAAGATCTCTATCTTTATTGAGTAACTGATGATTTCGAGCAGCTTACCAAACTGTAAGGGTATGGATCTCATGCAGAGACAGAGAAGCAGGATGAAGATCCACGGACAGTTCTTTCCTACTGAAGCATCCTCTCTGCAAGGGTATGCCTCAAATACCTCATGGGCGAAAAAAGAAGAAACAAAATGCCGAGATACGACACCAAATCACACGAGCTCTTCAACAATGCCTCCTGGGAGGTGAATAATGCCAAAACGTCAGCCAAACAACACTCTTGGCCAATATTTTGACCAATATGTGTCAGCCAAGCCAAAAAATATATATGTAGTTTAGGATATACACAGTATGTAGTATCCACCAATATTTTCCCAACCAACACTCTTGGCAAAGAGCTTGCAATGGGTTAACAGATCACAGATGGCCGATGTAAGCATCCCTAGTAGTGGATACACGCTGCAGATCAAGCTGATTACGTACCTGTGCCTTCGCTGGCCGATCGAGCAACGGAGCAACGGCGGCGCCCTGGCCCTCGCTCGGAACAGCAGGCGCCCCTCGTCAGCACGACCAAGCAGCAGAAAACCGCCGGCGCGGCCACTTGGCTGTGAGAACAGCGTCACCGACTTCCCTCGTTCAACAAGAAGCGGGGCCAGAGGGAGCTACTGATCAGGTAGTTAGGTCGGCATCTCGGCTAAGCAACACAAACACATGCCCCCGGCGGCCGGCGCGCTAACTGTCCAGGCAAGGGGCGCCGGTGAGTGGTAGCCGGCGACTTGTCTTAGTGCTCTAAAACTACACGCGAAAAGGAGTGGAGCCACAAACACGTCTGCCAATATAACGCGTACTCCTACCTACGTGAAAAGAGAAAAAAAGCAGAGAAATTCCTCGCAAACAAAAAAAATAGAGAAGTTGCCCACGAAGGTGGTGTGGAAATGACCGAGAAATTGCCACGAAGCTCTATGTAACTGTGTGGTGCTACTGGCGTACTGGCCGGCCAGGCTTAACTTGCATCGGCGTCTATTGGCACACTAAAACACACTATATGACACCAAAAGCAGGGTTGCACTAGTGCGACAAAAGTTATGCACCGTGCTAGAAAAAAATTAACCATGCTAGGGCTGCCTTAAATACCGGTTGAATAGTTTCTTCTGTTAAGATACTGTAATTTGCTAGGGCCGGATGCATATTGGTCGGCTCCAGTGTGACCGATGGGTACCTTTTTCGGCCAAGGGAGGGAGGCACGCCTAGCAGCACAGAAACCATGGCACAAGGGCAGGAGATCACCGGAGCGTTCATGTGTGTGGTGCGCCCGCGCCCTCACCTAGGGCGGGCACGTGGGTTTTTTTTTTTCTTTTTTCATTCACCAATAGCTTCAACTGGTAGGAGACAACTCTCATATTTAAGTTTATCTCACTCATTCTAGACTAGCAATGTGAAACTAAAGTCTCCCCACCATACCATATATGTGTGAGTGCGCCTTTGAGATTTCTATTTGGGAATACTTGGGGCATAGCCCAAAACTTCCAACAGTATATGTATGCCATATTAGGTCCATGGTGGCATGCATGCTATGCTATCACCACCTAGCGCGCTTGCTTCAATGTATGCCATTGGTGTTGCTCCCTACGATTATACTTGGTGTGTGGGTTTTGAATGGCATCATGCGTGTGGAATGGATGGGATGTGCTGCTTGATGAATATTGGCCGAGTCTTCATCTCCAACGAGCAATATAATGGAAAGCAAACTGTTCAGACATGAGACTTGAGAGGAGTTGAGATGACTGCTCCGTACACAAGAAGGCACTCACGTGAGGATGACTGCATTAAAAGATTCGAAACCCTCCTTTTGGGATCGACACTTTCTCTGTCTCCCACCTCGTCCCTAGATCCGGATCTTCGCCCCCGACTCCGGCGGCGTCGCCGCAGCGGATCTGGGAGAGGGCCCCCGCCGCCATCCTTAGTACTATTACGTAGGTAGTTTGCCCTTTGTGCTTGGCCGTAATGGCGTCGCCCCTGTCTCCTCGTCGCCGTCGTCATCGGTTCTCGCGGTCGCCGTGGTGCTCCTCGGCGCCATCCTCGCCCGGCGTCGTCGTCAACAACGAGATTTGTGGTAATAAAATAAATACTCCCTCCCCTACCTCTGGAGCGAATCCTTCCCCCCCATCCATCCTCCGCCACCGCTTGGATTCGTTCCTCTCCACCCTTCCGTCTCCATCTCCACCACCACCGTTCACCGCCGAGCAGCAGTAGCCTCAAATACTGCAAGTTCTCCACCGCTTCCTCGGCGTCCGCTGCGCCGGCGCCCCGGAGTTCTTTGCTGGCCACCATGGGGATTCCTTGAGCCAATCTTCATCCTCCGGCGTTTCGGTCCACCAAAATCCACCTCGTCGGAGTTACTCGTCGTTGCTGGCCTCGGGACCCCTCTTCAACCTCAGCTCTCGAAGCGGGAGGCCCCCCCCGACGTTTTCAAGGTCAGTCAACGGTGATGAGCTCATGGCCATTTGCGTCGGGCGACGCCCAGATGCGGCTACACGTTTTTACCGTCCTCTACCTTGCAACACGTGTGGGTGTACATGGAGGATGTACGTGTAAGTGTCCTTTGGGACTGCTCTTGTATTTTCATCCTTGGGTGCTTATGTAATGCTGCTCTTTATCCCTAGTCAACGACGATGAGCTGCTTCATGAATAATGACCGAGTCTTCATCCCTAGCGAGCAATATAATGGAAGTTGAAACTGCACAATAAGCTAGGATGAGGCAATCACATGAGGATGACTGCATCGAAATCCCTCCTTTTGTGCCCCACTTCGGGGTCCCACCACTACCAGATGGAGTAGCAGGTCAAGTCTTTGGCTATTAGTCAAACATCTATTCTACTTTTTTGCCTATGATGCTGCTGCTTCTTTTTTATGCTCACTTAAAGCATGTGGGACTATAGAGGTGCACGCCTCCTTCCTCGCCACTGAGACGAACAGGGTTCGCTGGCAGCCACAATCAACACGCATTTTGTGGCTTTAGGTTTAGCCAACCCAAACACGCATGGTGGTTGGCACATGAAATATATTGATCGCGATCGCATAGTGTCTGTTGTATGCACATGGCCACAACAACACATCTTCTGGTGATTTGCCTTGCTTATAATAGACTTACAGTACTTACTTTGTCTTATATATTTATTTAAACCTGACGACTTGACCTAATATGAAAGCACTTGTAGAGTCACAAAACAAATAAAAAGCTGTGTCAGATTCGCTAAAGCGTGTGAACCAGCCGAAAGCAGACTTCATATCCTGCCGAAAGCAGCCACCGGTGCTCCACCCAACATTTTTTTAGGCCATTAAGTCACCAAAGAAAAAACATTTTTTGGGCTGTCGATTTTTTTAAAATATTTTTTCAGTTAACATTAGAAAAAAAATTAAACCCCTAATTCACGGCAGGCACAAGAGTGGGTGCATGGGCCCTTCCTTGTTTGTGCCATGGTCCGTGCCCTTTCTTTTTTTTTAGAATTTTAGGGCTCATGCCCCTGTCTTTATTGCTAAAGACACATGAATTCATTACAGCCCTGGGGTGGGATACACCCTGCATCAACGTTCACCGATCGGATACTCTACTGAAAACAACAGGTTCAAGACTCCATACGGGTACCAAAATATTACAGCGCTTTGAAAGCTACTCAAAACAGATCTACGTTCTCCAGCTTCATCCAGGATCTCCCCTGAGCTTGGCGTTGCACACCATCATCAGACATGAACTTTGACAGAGCTTGTGCTGGTATCATTCCATCTCCTTCAGCACAGGCATTCTGGAACAGAAACAGATCCCACTTGTCTATCACTTGAGTCATCCACTGAGCCTGTATGGTCTTGTAGCAATCTCTTTGGTCTTGGTCACCATCAAGGAGAAAGCCTGTTTCTTGTCTTGAGGACACAGTATTTCCCAAGTTTGAGTCATCACAGCTATCCTCATCAAAAGATTTTTCACACCTAACCAATGAGTGCCCTGCATGCAAATGGAACATCTTAGTTTCCAAAGCCCCCACGGGGCTGCTGCACACAGAGAATTTATTACTAGGAAACTCTTATTACTAAGCCACATTTGTCCAATAGAGATAAAATCAACTCCAACTTCCCTATTGCAGATTTCAGATATATAAGCCCATAACTGTCTAGCTACCACACAATCAAAGAACAAATGATTTACAGTTTCAGGTTCAGAGCAGAAAACACATGACTTATCCTCTACATGTACTCTAATGCTTAGGTTATCCCTTGTTAGCACTTTATTTTTTGCCAACAACCAAAGAAAAAAATGTACTCTTGGTGGAACCTTCAGCTGCCATACAGCAGGCACATGTCTTGGTAACACTCCTCTAAAATTGACTATTTTATACAAAGTCCGAGAAGAGTAAACCCCATTTGACTTAAACGCCATATAAGGGTATCTTCTTCATCAGAAAGAACTAAAGTGGTTGCAATCTGCACAACCTCCAACCACATATCCATAAGCCTCGATCTATACATCTTCCGAAAGTGCATTTCAAATTTACACCATCCCAAAGATCAGCTATTGTTTTGGATTGCTCATTCACTAAAACATAGATCTCCCAAAATTGAATAGCTAGGCTGGACTGACCCAGCCAAAAATCCTCCCAGAAATTTTATGTGTCTACCATTTCCAACCTTCCACCTATACCCCAACTTGGCTGCCTTTGCTGCCCAAAGAACCCCTTCATAAACTGAGAAGCCCCAGTACTTGGGGTACAAAAGATGTTTGGGTCATTTGTTCTATATTTCTGATCTATAATTTGTCTCCAGAGTTTATCTTCATCTAAGTTGTATCTTTTAATCCAGGAAGCAAGCAGGCAGATGTTTAAATCTCTAATATTTGGAATCCCTAAGCCTCCATACTCTTTTAACATGGCTATGCTTTCCCAATTAGCTAGATGGATCTTATGAGTACCATTTTTGTCATTCCACAAACAATTTGCCATATGTGAGGTGATAATCCTAATTGCCCACTTAGGAAATTTAATAAAGGATAAAAGATAGACAGGTATACTACTAAGGACAGACCTAATTAGAACTAATTTACCAGCGTGTGAGAGTAAGTTTCCCCTCCAGCCAGCAATCCTCTTCATAAGTTTATCCACTAATGGTTGCAAATCCTCTCTTTTTAAATGCTCATAGTGTAGAGGGATGCCTAAGTACTTAATGGGAAAGCTACCTAAAGGACAACAGAGAATATGTGCTATATCATTAGTTTCCTCTACTGATAGGTTCATAGGGATGAACTCACTCTTACTAAAATTAATCCTCATCCCTGAAACCTGCTCAAAGCAGGCCAAAATGCCTTTTAGATTAACTAGATATTCTGGCTTTGCATCGAGAAAAGAATGGTGTCGTCGGCATATTGCAAAGAAATAATGCCATCCTCTCTAAAACTTTTTCCTAGACCACTAATCAAACCTTCTGAGGCACCTTTGATCAGCATTCTGGTTAAAACATCCCCCACCAGGTTGAACAGTAAAGGGGATAGAGGATCCCCCTGCTTAAGACCCTTTCCTGTTTTAAAAAACTTGCTCTCCTCTCCATTGATCATAATACCAATTGAGCCTCCCACAACTATTTGTCTAATCCACTTAACCCAACATTCACTAAAACCTCTTCCTCTAAGAACCTCAAAAAGAAAATCCCAATCAACCCTATCGTAAGCTTTTTCATAATCTAGCTTAATAACCACTCCTGCTTCTTTGTTTTTATGTATGCTATGAACTACCTCATGAGCAATGACCACACTCTCTAAAATGTACCTACCTTGGATAAAAGCACTCTGGTGTGGCATTACTAACCTCCCAATCACCTTTCCTAATCTCAAGGTCAAAGCTTTTGAAAAAATTTTAAAACTACAATTTAACAAGCTTATTGGCCTAAATTTCCTCATCTCAGTAGCACCCTCCTCTTTTGGTATAAGTGTTACCATGGCATAATTCAATCTACTCAGATCTAGATTCCCCTTCTGGGAAATCATTAAACATGGCTAGCAAATCATATTTGACTACATCCCAAAATTTACGGTAAAACATAAAAAGAGATCCCATCCGGCCCGGGTGCTCCATCCGAGTAACAACTAAAAACCACTTCCTTAATTTCTTTTTCGGTAAAATCCTGTGTAAGAGTACTATTTTCCTCTACAGTTACCATATCCTCTGGTTTCCGAAATCACTAGCTAGTGATGCATCTAACCTACTTTCCTTAGCAAACGAGCTTTGTAAAAGTTAACAAAGAATATCAGTCATGCCTTTCTAGTCACTAACTACACCTTTGGGTCCTTCTAATTCTTCTATCCTTTTTTTTCCTGCTTCTTTGGTTAGCTATAGCATGGAAATAAGTCTGTATTCCTATCTCCTTCAAGAATACTTCTATCTCATGACCTTTGCCTCATCTTTATTTCTTCTAAAGCCCAAATTTCCTCCAAATCTTTGGTGATCTGTCTAAGCCTTAAAAGCTCTGGATTTGATAGCACTCTAGATTCCATTTCTCTCTCTAAGTCATTATATTCTAGTGCTAAATCAACTTTAGTTTTATTCATGCTAGCCACCTCATTTCTTTGCCCAACCCCTAGCCATTTTCCTCGAGTCCTAGTTCCGAATTGCCGGATATCTATACTACTCATATTTTCCACAGGTTGGCTCCACACCTTTTCTACTATTTTTGCAAAACTTTCCTTAAAAAGCCACCATTTCTCAAACCTAAAAATCTTTTTAGGAATAGCAAGGTTGTCTCCCGAATCCACCGGAAGTGGATTATGGTCACTTGGGACCTTCTCTAATCCTTTAACCCTAGCTAGAGGAAAGGATCTATCCCAATCACCATTCACAAACACTCTATCTATCTTGGCTAAAATGGGAGGGCTTTGATTGTTTGTCCAAGTAAACTTAATGTTAGCAGGGTTAAGCTCCATCAGAGCCCACCTGTCAACCCAGTCATTGAAAAGTTCAGACCATCTATGATTAATGAGTAGGTTACTCTTGTCAGTAGCATACCTAATTAAGTTGAAATCCCCCACTACCATAGTTCGGCCCTGCCACTTCTCCATTACTAAATGTAGCTCTTCTAAAAAATTTAATTTCCCATCCTCATAAGGAGAACCATACACAACCACAAGTTTCCAGCAGAAACTAGTCTTGACATCAGAAATCATTAGGCTAATAGAAAAGGATAAAGTATCTACCACCTGACCCACATATCTATCTTTGTTTAAGCCAACTAATATACCTCCTGCAGAACCTTTTGCAGGGAGCCAAGACCAAACAAAAGGAACAGATCCAGACAAATTTTTAAGATATCTATCTGAAAAATCTTCCTTCTTTGTTTCTATTATAGCAACTATATCCGCATGGGTACTCTTAATCCTGCTAACTAGAGCAGGTAACCTTCCAACTTTATTAAGACCTCTGATATTCCAAAATAGACCTATCATTTATGCTTCTTTTTAATTTTCCTATCCTTAACTACATCTACCCAGGTTTTCTCTACTAGCTCTGCTGCTAGTGTCTGGTTTGTCTTATTACTCCCTTCAGGAGCCTGAGTATCTTCTAGCATAGGTGTGTCTACACATTTGGGGTCAACTCCCTTTTCCTTATTTCCATTCAGTGAAACCCGACTATTAGTTGACCTACTTGAATGACTCGAGAACTAAACCATTATCCCTGAGCTTGTTTATCCCCTATTAGGTCTATGCTAGAACTACTGTTAGAGGTCAACTCCTCTGTACTTACCTTTGGAGCACAACATTCTAGCTGGCAATTCTTACTAAAAAAACTTTATCTCTTTTATCAGCTAAAGACAACACATTCTGCATAGCAAGACTATTGTCTACTTGATTACTTTCTACATCTAACCCTACTTTACTTGCAATATGTAATAGAGAAACATGATTCAAAGTTGGTATTTGTTTTTTACCTTTCTGAGTCTCCAGATTGGTCACCTTCTTGAGGTCAGTAGCCTTCTCCATCATAGTTCTGCCATCTTGAATATTCCTTGTGCTCTTCCTTTCTGCCAGGATAGGACCCCACCCTCGATTCCTTCTCTTCTCAGCAGGAGCTTTATCACCCCCTACCTCTTCTTCTTTGTTATCTTCTTTGTCTGTTGGTTGAACCTTACTTGGCTGACCCTCATCATTCTTTGCAGCATGTGTGTTGGTATCCTCTTCCATGACATCACTGCTAGTCTCTTGAGTAGTCTTATCTGGAGATTGTGTTGTATACAACCATTCCTCTGGTAAATTTAGCTTTTCATCTATTTCTTCTAGATCCCCCATCAGCTCTTCTTCACTCCTATCCTCTTCATCATCTATTTCCATTGCCTTTAGTAAGCTTAAGCAATGGCTCTCCTCCAGACCCTGTGGATACATTTCTTGATCCTGATCTTGGAAAAACTCAAAAAGATTTCTCACTGTCTTACTACCCTTGGGTGTAGAGTATGACTTCTTTGTCATTGATTTATCAGCATCCTGTTTCTGATCACCAGTCCCCTTTTCTTCTGGTTGTCTAGGTCCTGTCTTGTCTGTCTCATTGTTTGGCTCATCTTCATCCAGTAGGTCATCATCTGAATCCTGGTCCTGGTGTGGCCCTCCACCATCATTATCCTCTCCACCTCCTCCATCAACAGTCCCATCTATACCTTCCACTTTGAAATTGACAAGGAAGATATCATCATCAAATTCCATGATTCTTTGAGAGGGGATCTTTTTCTTGTCTCTGCATTTGATCTTGATCCTGACTGATGCAAAGAAGGAGCCAAACATAGATTGCCAATCTATTTCTATCATTTTCCCTAGGGCTGCAGTGACTTGCCTAAAGGTCTCCCAATCACACCATTTTGGTGGGATGCCACTCACTTGGACCCAAGCTTCTTCCAGAGTTGCTACTGGAGTTATATCCCCATTCCATACCCTTAGTGAGCACATTACTGTCCCCTCATTCAGGTAGAAATAAGTTGCATCCCCCATAACAAAACTCTCCACCCTAATCTCAGGAGGGAACCTAACCAAGTATCTGTACTCCTCTAGCACCTTCAAGGACCAAGCCCAATTCTCATCAAACATTTTCTGAAGATAACTGACAATTTCCTCCTCTTGTAACTCCCCAGTCTCCACTGTAAAGATAGCACAGTTGTCAAACCCCTTCCACAGCTTAAATCTGTTCTCCTTTTCTTTCACATCCACATGAAAAAATCCCAACCCTTTGTTAGCACTACCCATGTACTGAAGCTGTCTAACTGGCTCTTTCCACCTTGGACACTTCTCTGATATGTGATCCTTCCTGAAGCACACAAAGCAAATTTTGGGTTTCTTGCAATCTGTGCTGAAATGGCCTGGGTCACCACAGTTATAACACACCAGATTGACTGCCTTAGCAGAACCACTGACTGACTTCTCTGAGCCTGACTGCTCCTCCTTGCCCTTCAGTTGCTGATCCTGAGAAAAAGTATGTGCCTTCTCTTGTTCCCCCTGTACCTTCCCTTCCTGTTGTGTATTTCCTTTGGGAGCATGACTCTGACCCCCTTCCTTCTGTGGTTGCTGTATTGGACCTGATTTCCATCTCCCCCCACACCGTGCCCTTTCTTTCGGGGCGTGTGATGATGAACAACGAGTGGCCGAGCCGCTGCTAGTGGAATCTCTGGCGAGGTGGCAACTTATGGCATTAGCGAGTTCATCGCGTCTACAACTTTTTTTTTTTTTTTCAGTTCAGCTGCTGCTGGTGTTTTGCTCTCTGATCGATAGCATGCAGAAGCCGGGAGTTGAGGTGGTTGTGCTGCTTGGCTCATATATATAGATAGACTTTGAGAGCGAGCACCGATGTTAATTGCTCTTTAATTAATCAATTTCTCGCTTGTTTTAACGTCAGCCAGGTAGCCAGGTAGTGGGGTCTAACTCAAAAGCGAGAAATCTGTTGTTTGTGGCGCAGCTGCAAAAATAAATTCCATGAAACGGAAAAAAATAAAGTAGAATCGGCCCAACGCAATCCGATCCTTCAAGCTGGACACTTTTCCTTTTGGCCCAGCACTATATATGGGGTAGGCTGATTGAACTCATATATGCCGAAGTTATTGCGTGGGCTGCACCACCACAGGGACGGGGCCTTGCCAAACGACCACTCGAACACATTGGCTTTTCGTGGGCCCGACCATATGGGCTCAGCGTTGCAGACATGCAGTAGGATAAGCAGCTGATCCAACACGAACGAACGTTAATGGTGGCCCATTCGCATAACAACGATCCTTGAAGCAGTTAAGCTGGCCTAACAACGCTGATTCAATCACATGCTTATGAAGCGGCTGAGCTTTATTTGCTCGTTGTTCAGTGATCCGCACAAGGCCGGCAAGAAAGCAGCAGTTCACGGAGTATCAGAGTTTGTTATCGAAGATAAATAAAAGCATAGCGATATAGGTACAGAGCCAGAGGGTACCATTTTGATCGCCGTATAGTGACCGTAACGAGTCAGGCCGAGAGCAAACAGCGAGGAGACCCAAGTGAGCTGATGATGCAGCTGAGCTTTATCTGTTCGTTGTACAGTGACCCGCACAAGCGGCCAGACAAGTCCGCTTGCATCTCTACGTTCAGATATAGACATGTATCAGTGTTTGTTATCAAAGATAAAAGCAGAGCGATATAGCTACAGAGCCAGAGGGTGCTTTGATCACTGTATATTGACCATAAATAAACAGGTAGGGATCAAACAGAGGGGAGACCCTAGTAAGGAGAACCTGCTTGCATCCCTGCTCCGACGCAGGCGAGTGCTCTCCTTTAAAATTGCAGTGTCACGCTGAGAAGACCTCATTGTGAGTGTTCTACTCAATACCTAGTTAGAAGCACTAAGAGCAACTCTAGTGGGAGACTTTAAATTGGGCCCTCAAATTTTCATTTAAATGCCAAAAAAAAAAAAAAAAAAAAAAAAAAATAGGGTCCTAAATTGATTTGCTACTACAGTGGAGAAGGCCCCTAACTCCATGGCACCGCCTGTCAGCATGGGGGCGATACGGATTCCCCCACCTCATCTTCCTTGTCGCCTACCGCTACCGCCACTGCCCCAAGCTCCTTCTCCTTCTCCAAGAACGACAGCACCAAGCACTACTACAAAAGTCAACATTAGGGGCGGGTTTAGATGGACATTAGGGGCGGTTTTTCCAACCGCCCTAAACAAAAGCGCACCTATGTTCGCCGACATTAGGGGGCGATTGGGAAAAACCGCCCCTAATGTCTCAACATTAATATTAGGGCGACTCTTGTTTGAGCCGCCCCTAATGTGGATATACTGAGGGGCGGTTTTACTCATCATAAACCGCCCCTAATGTTCTAACTGTTGGGGCGGTTAATCTAAAACCGCCCCTAGTGTTAAATTTCACACCAAAAAAAATATAAATATATAATTCACAGATTCAATTAATAATTGACAATTGTGGCTAATATAATGCGCCATTGCAATTGAAACAATAATAATAAACCAAATAACCAATTATATTATTATAATGACCATACAAAGGTGCATGTTCAGAATACATGTTTTATACTGAAGTACAACAAAACATGAAAAGAAAATGATCTAGCCAACTAAACAAATTCTAGAATCTAGCTCTAAGTTATAGCCAATAAGAAGCATCAAGTTCCTGCACCAAGTTCCAGCCCACCAGCAGCCATTGCCAAGTTCCAGCCAGCAGTCTAGCAAACAAAAAAAAAACAAAACAATGAAGTCACCAGCGGCCATTGCCAAGTTCAACAATTCGTAGTTCTGAAATAGCTAGCATGCCACTGAGATTTGAGAATGGACTAGATGCAGCTAACGATGCAAGAGACCTGACAATACATAGAAAGTCTAATCATATCATATATCAAGATTACTAGCCAACACCTAGATGGTTTCTTGAATTTTCAGAGCTATCGACTCATCCAAACAGGACTTTGATCTAAATCAGCACAACAGCAACAAATTGCAAGGTTCAAAAAAAAATTGCAGCACACCTGAATCCAATTAGCACGGTAGTTCTCCTGCTGGAACACTTCCTTTGTTATTGCCGGCCAATACATGAACAAGATTGCCATAGCAAGCTAACAAATAGACAGTTGTGAGTGTGTGTGCTTTTGGATATACACTTCATAATAATATCATGCAGCTGCACAATATTATTCTGAAATATTGCATTGCACTTAGATATATGGATAAAAGACCAAAACTCTCACTGGCCTATGCTATATTAGTCTAAAATCAGTGTTGTAAGGGTCAACAGATTAGAAATATCATGAGTTTCCTTATGAACCTCATAAAATCAAAATATTTACAGGCAAACAGTTAAAACCGAACTATGATTCATACATACAAGCAAAGTGATGTTGTGAAGAGCAACTGTGTCCATCTAGCAGTGGCCAGTATATGCAGCACTGGGTGCGGTGATTTCAACCCTTCAGGGCTAAGCAGCAACACTGATTTATGGACTGATTAATCTACTTGATGTAAACTGTAGCTTAGGGTGATGCAAAATCAAACATGTCATTCATCTAAAATTGATCACTTAAGTTTTAACTGGCAACACCAAATACATTTGGTATACTGCACATGCATCTCACAAACTGTATATTGCAACAGAGAGAAGTGTCACTGACAAAAAATTGCATCTCACAAATTGCTTACTGACAAAGTGTTCACGGAAAGGTTATAAGCATGTAGAAATCAACAAGGTTATAACTTATAAGCATGTAGAAATCCTAACATAGCACTGATTAAGGCATGCCAAATATTAACTAGTTCACGGAAAAGATAACTAACAGAGGTACCTTTTTTATGAGCAGCACAACTCCCTTGGAATTTCATCTTCAGCCTGGACAGCCTTGCCACCGTCGTCATGGATGCGCCGGCGCAGCTCCGCCACAGATCCGGCGCCGCTTCTCCAATCCCGTCCACATGTCCATCCAATCTCGTCTGCAGGTCCATCGTAGGCTCACAGCAGCTCCTCGACACCCCTGATTTGGCGCCCCCTTCAACACCTAGAAAGCACACATGGGGCAAGAGCGAATCAGGAAGATGCGATGCACGGGCGGAGGCAGGAAGAAGAAGAGATGGGGATCCAGCGACTCGGTAGGAAGGGAGGAGCTGGCTGCTGCTGCGTGCAGCCTGGAGGCGACCGGCTGAGCCGGCGACCACCGAGGGGAGGACTAGGCGGCAAAGCCGCCGCGCGGCTGAGGGGGGCGCCTGCACCGTCGGAGGGGGGCGCACCTGGGGCCTAACCTCGTACCTGTTTGCGCCGCCAGTGGAAGGGGCTGCGAGAGGGAGGAGAGGGAGAAAAGGAGGAGTGACCCTAGGGTTTCGACTGAAGATGGGAAGTTTTATTCGGTATTTGGCATATCTCACCCGTTCGAGGTCGATCCAACGGTGGAAAGCGAGTGTGCTCCGAGATGGGCTGAGGGCCGAATCTCTGATGGGCCAAATTGGATATTGCTTCACCTTTTATACAGTACAAATATAAATAATGGTTTTTATTAACTTTAACTATTATTGAGTAAATCGATAAGGCATCGTGTGAATCAACCTAAAATATGTATTTTATAATCCAAAAATTTGTAGGAGTTTCATATACTTTTGATTAGATTTTTACTATTTTTTTAGTTTAAATGAAGGTTTATGTGGCTATCAAAAGTAATTCGAAATCAAACTACTTACAATTCTAGTTACATTAAAAGAATTCATAAAACTACATTTTGGATCATACATTTTATTGAAGCCAATATATTTAAGTTAGACAAACAAAAAACATGTGAGGTGGGCTTCAGATTCGACAGATTTTGCCTGATTTTGGAGATTTTTCGGTTTTCGGGGTCCTATATGGTTTAGAATCCAAAAGTCATGAATACCAATTTGACTCACCTCATCAAGATCGGCCTCAAACTTTTTCTAAGGTGTCTACATGGCATGTGTGAAGGCACCGCCAAGTTTGAGAATTTTCTGAAATTGTTTGGTAATTTTCTCTAATTATTTTAATTACCGCGACTTTCTCCGGTAATTATACGTTGAACTATGACCACCCCAAAAAGACTGAAACGGTGCCAAACTTTGTTGCAAGGTCTCTTGTGCCCTAGGACGCAAAAAACTTGTGGAGGCCGGTGTGAAATTATTGTGTTTTCAAAGTATAATTCACCATATTTAGTTGCAAATGGCACGAAGAAAAATACTGGTAATTTTAAATATGACTAAAAAACCTAGGATTTTGCGTGGGGCCATATTTTTGGGTGTAAATGACTATAAAAAAAATTTGAGAAAGTTTGGACATAGGCGGAGCGGACGTGCTTCATAGTGGTATACTGGAACCTTTCACCAAACCCTATCCTTACACTTAGGTATCTCATGGTTGTGTGGCTCGTGCGCTTTGCTAAAGTATGCTATCGGCCTCAAACTTTTTTAAGGCGTCTACATGGCATGTGTGAAGGCACCGCCAAGTTTGAGAATTTTCTGAAATTGTTTGGTAATTTTCTCGATTATTTTAATTACCGCGCGACTTCTCCGGTAATTATATGTTGAACTATGACCACCCCCAAAAAGAGCTGAAACGGTGCCAAACTTTTGCAAGGTCTCTTGTGCCCTAGGAGGCAAAACTTGTGGAGGCCGTTGCGAAATTATTGTGTTTTCAAAGTGTAATTCACCATATTTAGTCGCAAAGCCAACACGAAGAAAAATACGGTAATTTCAAAAATGACTAAAAACCTAGTATTTTGCGTGGGGCCATATTTTGGGTGTAAATGACCACAAAAAAAATTTTGAGGAAGTTTAGACATAGGCGGAGCGGGCGTGCTTCATAGTGGTATACGAGAACCTTTCACCGAACCCTATCCTTACACTTAGGTTTCTCGTGGTTGTGTGGCACGTGCGCTTTGCAAGTATGCTATTGGCCTCAAACTTTTTTCGAGGCGTCTACATGGCATGTTTGAAGGCACCACCAAGTTTAAGAATTTTTCGGAATTGTTTGGTAATTTTCTCGATTATTTTAATTCTGCGCGACTTCTTCTAGTGTTTACTAACACTTTCTTAAAAGCCCAAATGACCCATATAACTAATGTTGATCTCGATGGGCTCTAACACGTTTGTATTCAAAGTTTTTCGATTTAAGGTCATTTAGTGTTTCGTTTCACCTCGTTTGACCAAGTTTGACTTTTCCAATTCAAACTAAAGACGCCTTTTTGGAGCCTTAGATCTCCTCTTTTCAAAAGTCACGAACACCAACTTTGTGTAGCTCCTCAAGATCTACACTCTATATATACAACTTTTTGTATTCAAAGTTTTTTGATTTGAGGCCATTTAGTGCTTCGTTTGACCAAGTTTGACCAAAACACATTAGGGGTGGCTCTATATATAACCGCCCCTGATGTTAGTTTACATTAGGGGTGGTTGAAATATAACCGCCCCTAATGTGTCGTAACATTAGGGGCGGCTCATAACGTGAGCTGCCCCTAATGAGCCAACAAGGGGGGTTATATATAGAGCGCCCTAATGTCTGCCAACATTAGGGCGGGTTTGCTTCTACCCGAGAATTTCGCATACATTAGGGGCGGCTCAAATTATGAGCCGCCCCTAATGTTCAAGCCAGCTCTCTTATTTCCCTTTTGTAGTAGTGAAGCTCACCTACCCCCGCATCCCAGCCCACCCACAACGCATCCCCACCACCTCCTCCTTCCCCACCGGCCCTAGCCCCCATCACCTCCTCGCGGCGGCCCGGCATTGCCACCACCGGACACGTGGCTCCCTTGATCGCTCCTTCGCCCGCCACCGCGTCTTCCCCACTTTGTCCTCGCACCGACGCTCCTCCCCGTCCGGCCCCGGCCGATTCCGCACCATCACCATCACCGTCGTCGTCGTCTTCTCGACCTCGACGGCCGGTCATGCTCTCTCCTTTGCTCCATATGTCGCGGCCACTACCATCGACGCCCCCGAATCCGGACGAAGAAGCACAATGCGGCTCCGCGCTACCGCCCGCCGCGTGCCGGCCACCACCACCGGCGCCTGGACCACCACTCGGCCTTGACAAGCGTGCACGTGGACCTACAACCCGGTTTCGCCCGTGCCCATCGCGGCGTAGGCACGGACCACGAACGAGGAAGGTTTCCCATGGCGGCATCCGCCGCATCCTACCCATTCGCCCGGCGAGGCCATCGTAGTAGTAGGACTTGTGGGCTTGCCGAACGAGGCCACCGAGGTCGAAGTTGTTCTTATTCTCGAGATTGAGGTGGAGCATGGCTTCTCATTCGTAGGCTTTGTGGACCTTGTGTGCTGATGGGTGGCGGGCGGTGTAACACACGGCTATAGGGGTAGCGGGGGTGGCGGGCGGGCAGCGCCGGCCGGTGGCGACTGTGGGAGGCCGACGCGGTTGAGGGGGTAGCAAAGTGGTGGCCGGCATGTGCGGTCCTCCACGCGATGGGAAGGGGAAGAGGAGAGAAGAAGTGACGGGGGACCCATGGGATAGGGGGTTCCAGATCTAGGGCTTCAGATTAAAATTTGAGGTGACATTAAAAATAGGAGCCCATTTAGGTGCTCCATTGAAGATGATTTTTTGCTCAACCCTATAGAATTTAGGGTAGGGGCCCAAGTAGGATTCCCCACTAGAGATGCTCTAATAAGAGAATAATATGGGGGCGAGGAGCAGAGTTTTCGGAGCTAGCACCCTATTCATGCATGTAGGGAGCGGGACACTAATGTCAAGAGAAGAGAGGATGGAGCATATCGCTCTTCCAGTCACATTATGGCATTACTCTGTTCGTTTCGTTTCTTGGTCATGTTCCGGACTCACCATGGCCCAACAAACTGTAATATACTTATGCTGTTGTCGAAATGACCAAACAAACTGTAATATACCCGTATGCTAAAATCACGACATCCTTTTTCAATCAGAATATTAAGAAATAAAGATGTTGGGCATTGTACTAACTAACTTAGTTGCACGTACTAACATGCTACAAGGCAATTGTCTTAAAAAACAATATGGCAACTCGGAGAAAACAAACAACCAGCAAAGGCAGCACCTTGGCGTGAGAAAATAACACAGAGAGGCTAAAGCGCACAAGTAAACAGAAACCTTGAGCAAGCCAAATGGAGCCACAAAGATTCAGAGCATGGACAGATCTCCTTTGGTGTACAGGCTTACAGCACAACATCAGGCACGGTGGAAATGCCGGGGCTTCTACCTGACAATCAACTAGCCCTTGGCCAAGATCTTGAAAACGAACTTGTTGTAAGTAGTGGCTTAGGCCGCATGGTAATGTGGTGGACCATACCATTATCTGGTGCATACTTGTACGAAACAAAGAATCTGCGTCAACTATTAGGAATAACTCAGAATTTGAATCCGAGAAGAGCCCTAGTCACGGTTCGGACGACTCTGCTCGGTATCACTATTACTGCATTGAGGCTGCAAATTCAGATATCAGGTTGCAAATTAATTTGGCACAGCATAGCGTATAACCGTAGTACATTGCGTAACCTCTAGCATTCACTGTGGTCAGGTGGGCATGTTGACGTACGCTGGCCTTCATCGTGGCGTCGGCCAGCGACTTTCTCAGCAGCTAGCTCTGGACAGAGAGGGCGGTACACCACCACACCTGGGTGATATTTGTCCACCGTTATCTGGAATTTGAATCGGGGGAGAGCCATATTGAGATCAGACTAGGTAGACAGAGTGCATCTGTGCAAGAAACAGAGTTCACCAGTTGTGCTGGTAAAAAATGAATAAAAATGATGGCTATAATAATAGTAAATAAAAATGATGGCTATAATAATAGTAAATGCAAATGATTCTTAGGGACATAAAACAGAGAGTTGACAACTACAAATAGAGTTCATCAGTTGTGCTAGTAACAAATGGATAAAAATGATAACTAGAAGATTAACAAATGGAAATGATTCTTAATTAAGGACCTAAAAGTGGAATAGAATAGTAACGTGGTGAACTCAGGGGCATCCATCCATGTCATCACACTAGTCATGTTATTCTTAAGGAGATAAAACTGGAATACAACTGAGTTCAAGATGTTGAAAATGCAGTTGAAGAAAGTACTGTAGTAGTGAGCACGATGCGCTTATTCGAAATTTGAGGCGATTAACATATTCAAACAGATTACTGTCTTTTCCTTCACCGGTTTCATAGCAAACTCACACTGCATATTACATGTTATCACCAGTTTCAACTGAGCTGCTGCCGCTGCTCTTGTTTTGCTCTCTGGTATCATGCAGAAGCCGGGAATTGATCTGCTGGTGCTGTTTCGCTCCTGCCTACATTACCTTATGAATATAGAAAGAAGGAAAAAAAATCTTTTTCATCTGTGTTCACGACTGATCACGCCATACCATCCACTGTGCATGACTGTTACGGCAAAATGAAGCACGTCATCCGACTCTGCTCTGTATCAGCATCACTGCGTTGAGGCTGCATATTCAGATGTCAGGCTGCATTGAGGAAGCATTCACATTCTTAACAGTGTTCAGGTAGGCATAAACTATTGTCTTCATTCGTTAATGAAGTGCGACCATCAACAAGGCAATGTCCACTGAAAACAGAGGAATCTAAGAGGCATCTCGGACGTCTCGTCACCCAGTGGAGATGAATATTGAGGACAACATCAGCAGCTCGGCAAGGCGCCGTGGATCAACTCACTCTGCGTCGAGGCAGGCCAAGTCGACTCCCTCTGCTTGTCAGAGAAGGTGAGACCAATCTTGATGACCACTTTGTGCACGTCGACGTTAGCGTTCATCGTGGCGTCGGCCAGCGACTTTATCAGCAGCTAGTTCAGGACAGAGAGGGCGGTGCATCATGCCGGGGTGATACGCCTCCATGTAAATAAAATCAGTAAAAGATGCAAACCAGAGGACTGAAACTGCACATAGAGGATCGCAGACACGATAGCAAAACATTTTATTCAAATCCTACTGCCTACCAGATATTTAAAGGCACAGGACAGAGAGGATGGCAACACACATACAATCAGTAAAACATGCAAACCAGGAGATTGAAATCAACCAACCCGTACTTCTCGTGCACCACGTACAATCAGCAGGAAAACTATGCAGATCATTTAAACAAATTTAAAAGGAAAGAAAGAAAGAAACCTGATCATGTGACAACAAATATCTCACGATTGTCTTGATGATTAATTACAATAATGTTCAGCATCTTATGGGTTTGAGATTACACACAGACGACAACAACAACTTGAAAACAAATGTTCTCCTTATTACAGGGTTTCTTAAGGCACACAAATGCATATGTCCACCTAGTTTATTACTCGGCTGAAAACATAGCTGTGATATAAATTTTGTAGACCCACAACAAGACATATAATACTCCTGAGTCGACAAAAGCGAAACACAGGACTCACAAGCGGAGGCCATTTTCTCCATGAACAAAGATTATATTAGGATGCTCTGGATGGTCATTTCACTGGCACTGATTATATATACTGATGGATTTATTGATACGATGACTAGTGAATTAGCTCCTCCACTTGTGTTTCAGACACCGAGGCTTCTGAATCCTCGTCGATTACCTCATTCTCATCTTCTTCCTGCATATGATATAATAATATAGTTAGTGGAAATGTGGAATTGGGAATGGAATGTGTGGTTATTAACTAAAAACAAGTTAGGCAGCTGGTACGTACGTGCATCTTCATCGTCGCTGTGTATTGGTTGTGCCATCATATCCTCACTAACTTTGAATACCTCCAATCTGAGTGCGGCGCTATTGGGATGGAGTTGTGCCAGGCGCCTGAGCTCAGCCTCTGCCTTGTTCACGTCATCAGGGGAAGGCATCAAGACAGTTTAGAAATGCCGTCACAGTGCGTAGCGAAGGGAGGCACTCCAAGTCCAAGCCGAGATTGTCACAGGTAGCCAGTCCATCCTTGTACAAAGCCCTGACTGGGACATGGAACCAAAGCACGTGGAGGTTTGGCATCACAACAACAGGGGCCTGTTCTACTCTGCTGTTGCGGTCCCCATCCTCTGCTTTGTAATCAAATACCATAGCATTAGGATCCTGACCTCCCCTCCACAGGCTCAACGAAGCACTTGTCCAGTCACCGTTGGTCGCCAACTGGACCATCCAGCGAACCAATATGAGGCTTCTCAACTTGGGGAAGAATTTATCATGAGCACTAATATTAATTACCGTAGCCGGCTTATGTGAAGAAGCCGTCCCATCATTGTCATGGGCACTAATACAGAGGTAATAGAGTTCTGGCAGACCAACCAAAGCTCTCAAACCTGCCTCGTCCATATGATGCACAATCAACTCCAAGTAGGAAAGGATGGGGAGATGCGTGGGATATATGAATGATGGCACACAAGGGAACCCGATGCCTCTTATACGTAGATACCTGAGGTGTTCCGAAAGCACGACTTTGTCCCACTCTGTCGAGGCATCGTTACTTTCAAATAATTCATCCCAATCCAAGTCCAGATGCTGGAGCTCCTTCAGATTGCCTAGTGACTTTGAAAGTCCTGCCTGCATGCTCTCATCCAGCGTGTCTACGCCATCCACATGGAGCACCCTCAGTAGGCTCAGGTTGCCCACCTCCTTGACAAATTGCCTCTTGGACTCAAAAAGACAACTGGCACACGCCCATCCTTAGCTCCTCCAGTGACGTCACCTTTTGAGGAACCCATCCGGCACGCTCATCCAACGGTCACATCGCAGGCACACCAACCGCGTTAGCAGGCTAACGCTTGATGGCAGTTGGACATCCACACCATTTTTTCCAGTATCTTCCAAGTTCAGCGTCTGTAGAAGCTTTAGAGCTCCTATCGCCTCCGGGAGCTCTCGGACCCTTGTCTCTCGTAGCCCAAGGTACCTCAAATGAATTAGTTTTCCAAGATGCTCAAGCTCATTCCAGTCATTCCCAAATTCAACTGATAATTTGCACCTCTCTAAAGCTAGCACACGTAGGAGTTTAAAGTTTGGAGACAACACCAAACCGCGGATGAAACATCTATTGGCAACCAGCGTCCTCAGCTGTGTCATGTCCCTATGATTGTTAGGATGAGATTGATCCAAGAGTATCCTGTTCGATGTGCTAACCGGCGCACCTTTTGTCGTGGACAATGTTCCTCCATCATCATTTGAGATTGTGATGAAGTTTTCTTTGTTTGCTAGACCACCTAATAAGATCAAGGACCATGTCATGAACATGACAAAGTGATGTATGATGCCGTCATCTTCAGACTCCACCGCTTGGATCATGCTCCCGTTTATGAGCTGATGGAAGTACTCCTCTCTCCCTCGCTGTAACAGACTTGTTCCTATCTTCTTCTCTATAAAACCTTCTCGCTACCCACTTCCATATCAAAGAATCTTTCTCAATCTCATAGTCTTCGGGATACACACTTAGGTACAAGAAGCAGGACTTTAGATGAGGAGGAAGATCATAGTAGCTAAGGGACAATATCCACTCAGTCTCATCTACTATTTGCTTGTTGTCGCTGCCACGATAGAAACCAGGAGAGCTGCAAAGCTCAAACCAATCTGTCTAGATTTACCAACCAACAAGCTAGCCACTGATGATGATAGCTAATGGCACACCGCCACATCTGTCCAAAATCTTTTGGGATGCCTCTTCAGGATGATGAGCAGGACATTTATCTTCACCACCATATAACCTTATATAAAAGCTTCTTTGAGTTACCATGTGAAAGAGGACCCAGCTTGTAAACTTCATCGCCATAGGCTACTTCTAGATTTCGAGTAGTTTTGACTACTCTACTTCTGTTATTGTTCTGATGCAAAGCTGATCCTAATGCTTGCCATGAATTTATGTCCCATACGTCATCAATAATGATGAAGAACCTACCAGTGCAAACAAGACAACACAAATAAATAGCAAGAGTTAGTAAGGAAACCTTCGAGCATCTATTGTCTATAAAGGAGAAGACTGGCACTACATCTGTACTATACTAGTATTGAATATTGCTGATGTCCAATTTTAATTTAGTCTTCAAAAATTACATACTAGTTCTACTTTTTTTCGAAAGCATGCAAGAAGATTACAGACTCGAAGGGGGTGTGGTGAGAGGCCATTCCCGTCCTGGAGGGCACACTAAACACGAATCACCAGCTAGTGGTGGATACAAAGGTCGTACGAACAAAATGAATAGTGGTGGGATGGGGAGTAGGCACGGCTCAGGCGATAAGTGCAGTGAGTAGCGTCAGGCTGCGGAAGCCAGCTGCAAGCCATGTGCTCGAAGATGACTGTGAGCAGCCTGGCGCCGATGAACGTCGGTCCAAGGCACGGTGGTCGCCCTCTTCGACAGGCACCAGGAGAAGTAGCACCAACGAGTTGAAGCTCCTACTCAGTTCCTACGGCAACGATGCCTTCCCGTGAAGCAACCTATCCAACAAAGTGGATTTTATTGAGGCAGTGCTGTCAGCGAGCCCAAGGCCGACAGCAGCCTAGATCATACCTCACGGGTGTGGAAGTACTTCCAAGTCCAAGATTTACAATGTCGATCTTTCGAAAAATAGTTACAATGTCACCGTTGAAACTTCATCAATTCTTTATTATCAAATATATAGTGTCTAGCAAGAAAAGGAGTACTGTACCACAACTGCAGCTATGATTCATAATGAAAAACAAACATCTTGAGATTTGTATTATCAAATATAAATATCCTAAGGAGAAGTGTTGTACCACTATTGCGTCATTGATACTTATGTAAAGGAAACATCTTTAAATTATAAGTGGTGGTAAACGTATGCAAATAGTATGTACACAGCAAAAGCAGTGTGATGTATATGTAATCATAAGATGAAACAGATTATGTATGCTCCCAAATAGTATCCACACAGAACAAGCAGGGTAGCATATATAGAATCATAAATTGAAACAGAGAAACTATAGGTAATCAGGTGACTACTGATTAATGCAAACCTCTTGTTTTCAAGGAACATTCGAGTTCGCCAATGAGCAGTTGTATGTCCTTCACATCACGAATGGCCTGGTACATATTTCGGGTCGGCTGAAGAAGAGGCTGCTGAAGACTTGCAAGTAGGTCGATTGCGCCAACCGAAACAAAGGCTCGACAATCATATCCCCTACTCAGCTCGCCGTCAGAACCGCTTTGGCAAGAGTGGTCTTGCCTGCACCTCCAGCTCCGACAAACAAGAAATTATCTTGGTCCGGCTGTTACCGCTGGAGGCGGCAGCGTCTCGGCCGTGGGTCGATGATGAAGCATGGCTATGAGCTCCGCCCTTGTCCTCTCGATGCCGATAATCTGCGGCCGCCTCTTTGTGCATGTCCACAAGGCGAGGATCCGGTTTGGTGGCCGTGCAGCCACCGCAACCGGTATGGAGTAATTGCCGCTGGGCGGTCCGACACCTCCCGGAGTCGCTTCTTCATCTCCTCGATCGTCTTTGGCGATGTCGTGGCGTGCTTTTGTTTTCTTCAACAGGATGGCCATCTTCTTCGTGAGACTTTTAAGCAAGTCTTTCTTGCTTTTAGTCTCAGCAGGGGTAGCTCCATCCTCGACATCGACGAGGAAGGCGCCGAGGATGTCCTCCATGTCGTAGGACGCCTCTCGACGTCGCCAGCCCACAGACGGACCTGTGGATCCAGATGCTCCGGCGGCGTCTCGCCCACCTTGCAGAGAGCCGTGTGGGCACTCTCGAGCTCATTTTTCGGATACTGATTTGCTCCGCAGGCCCTTCTCGCAGCTTGTACTCCCGTGCAGGAGCTCGCCGAGCTTGGTGACGATGCTGCCCACTGGCCCGGCCACAAGATCCATGCCAACGCCGGTATGGAATATTGGTAAGGTTGAAGACCAAGAGAGATTTCGCACTTGCGAGCGAGGAGAAGATGGATGGCTGTCACCTTGCTTGCTAGGAGAGGAGTGAAGAAAGCAGAGCTAGGAGAGCAAGCCAAACTTCTCTTGATTGAAATCTAAAGGGTGCAGGGCAGGTATTCCCTCCGGTCCCACGTAGTCTGGTCGCTTTTTACTTTTAAACTTCATGTTTGATCATCCGTCTTATTCAAAATATTTACGCAAATCATAAAATAAATTAATCAATATTCAAGTATCTTAATTGATAAAAATGTCGTAATAAAATAATTTATATTTATACAAAAAATTTGAATTAGACGAAGATCGAAAAAATAAGACGGAACCTGGGCGACAAACTCAAAGTGGGACGGAGGGAGTACTCGTCAAGTCAAGGAAGATGCCTATGATGGTCCAGCCACTAGCGCCAAGTGAATTATTGAGCCAGCCAGAGCTGCTGCCGCCCTGTGTGCCCCTACGCCGGCCATGTGGCAAGCAAGTCACTGCATGAGGGTCCTTGCGTTCTCATGATCACATGGCTTTTGCCAGAAGACCAACGGCACTCGCACTCATCAAAGTCATCAGGAAGATGCCCATGATGAGGGTCCGACCAGCGCTAGTGGGAGATGGCTAAAATTTCTAACATTTTCCCCACTTTTTCTCCATCACATCACATTAAATACATCAAAAGACATATGTTTGGAGTATTAAATGTAGGTAAAAAATAACTAATTACACAGTTTAGATGTACATTCCGAGACGATTCTTTTGAGCCTAGTTACTCCATGATACGATAATATTTACCACTAACAAACAAAACATGTTCTGGGTGTCCGATTTGACATGCGGTTCCAATTTTTAGCCATCTAAACAAGGAGCGGCGTGCTGCTGCCCTACAGCCCTGCACCGGCCAAGTGGCCAACCAATGCAAATGTGTTCGTCCTTGCGTTTGCGTCTTGTTGAATTACAGCACGTCACTGCATACGTCATGCTATGCCCAGCCAAGCATGAGGAGATCCCGTGAACCGAGTCTGTCGTTAGCACGAGGAGACTGATTTTACTACAAGTACTATCATGGTGGTGTGGCAAATCCCGTTCAAAGCTTCTGCACTTGCTGGATTTTTATTTGGACTTACTAGGAGGAAATGGCTCATTGATAGTGCAGTTTCTTTTGAACTAGTAGTTTATGGGATAGGTTTATCGTTACGACTTCTTCACCGTATAACTTTCCATCTACGTGCACTCACTTGGCAAAAATTCAAATATTGCATAGCCTTGCTGGCCGGGCTCGGGCTCATCCACGCTCTTAGCGCAGCTCACCGCCCTACATATTTATAACCCCTATAAAGATAAGACCCCCACGGGGAATTCTCGAATACGCGGGGGCATACATGCAGGCATCCACGGTGTCACGCCGGTTCGGTCATCGCGGCTTTTTTTCCCCTTCCCTCCCGCCAGCGTCTCGATCCAACTCAGCGGCCGATCCATCTTCCTCCTTGAAATGCCGTGAACGCCGCCGCCCCGCGTCCTCCCACGACGGCTCCCACCCGCCCCCCGCCCACCCCTCGCCTCCGCCGCCACCCACTCGCCTCGTCACCATAAAGCACAGATGCACCGGCGGGGACCTTGCGCTGGTGCGGGTACCGCCCGCAAGGGGAGAGTCCTCCGCCGCCGAGGAAGACTTCGAGTCGGCGCCGCGCCGCCGAATCGAGTCCGCCGCCCGACCGAGTCCGCCGCCCGGAAATCGAGTCCGGGGCCGGGCGAGGCCGGCCTCGCCCGCGGCCCCGACGACAGCGCGCGCATGGCGTGAGAGGCGAGCTTCGACACCGTCGGGGAGCCCGGCCTCCCCTCTTCAATCGCGTTATCCCGCTGCTCCCGCCATGGGGCCGGCACCCAGACCGCCGCCCATCGGGCCGAGCGGCCGCTTGAGTTCCTCGATCTCCGCCATGTCGCGCACAACCATCTCCTCTAGCCCGGTGCCCTCGGCCGCTGCGTTCACGTCCATCTCGATGCCCAAATGACGCGGCGGCCTCTCGAGCACCTCGGGCGGCGCGACGATGGCGGCAACCTTGACAGACGCGCGACGGATTGGGCCTCGATCCGCCGTCCTGTTGCTATTACCTTTGAAATTCCTATACCCAACGCAGGCAGAGTTAGAATCCTATTCTCCTGTGATGCAATTCCAATTGATTCACGACGCGCACTAATTTGCAAATGGTCCCAAATTTTTTTGCGGGCTTGATTAGACAAAGGTGTATACTGCTTGATTGAGCCACTGTCTTCACAGTTGATGCAGAATCATTGAGATTTTTCCTCTTCGAATCAGGTTCCTCTCAAAAACATAAACCTTTGTACATTGCTATTGTGTCCCATTTAATAATAGGCATGCCGCACATGCGTGAAGAAGTGGCATCAAGGTAACCAAACTTATCTCACAGACATTAAAGTCTCCCAATTTCTAGAATATTTTTTCTAGCACATATGTTGCATAGACCAAACAGAGAAAATAAAGTAGGGTCCGCTGGCTTGAGATCTTAATGAAGGACTTTTTTTTTCATTTCCTTACTGTTTAAAACATTGAAGTTATCTATCTACTATTTTCTAAAAAACAAGGCTTTGATTTCTTTGAAAGTCTAGGGAATCTGCTCCGGCAACGTGATGTGATCTGCTCAGTATGGGACAAGAATGTTCGGCCATTGAACTCATTCATATAAGTTTTGATTTGAGGACAGTCTTCGCATTGCTGGGTGAGGGGCTTTCAGTGTTCATATTATTGGATGAAATCTTGAGGCACAACGGCAATGTCAGAAGCCACTTATCACTTTTCTCAAGGTACTAATGTAGTAATGTTTATTTAGTAATGTAATGGGTTCATTTAGTTTGAACCATCTAAGGTGATATGTGGACTGTTTAATGTGGATATAATGCTGAATGCACAGATCTTGACCTACTCAAATATTGAAAAGTCGAATACTGCAATGTTTAGTTAATTGTGATTTAGTGGCTAGAATCAGAAAAGTGTATTGAATGTAGAGTGATAAGATTAATATTTTTCTACAAAAAATTATACCTTTGATAGTATAAAATTAATATCAATGACATAGGTCATATCTATATTCAAACAAATCCAAAAAAATGCTTCAGCTGTGGGTCAATGTTCAGTCATGAAATTGTGGAGGTTGCTAAACAAATATGCATGTAATATCACAATGCTAGGCAAAAATCTACGTAACTTTCTTTCCATTGAGAAAAAGTTCTATCAGTTGTATTTTGTTCACCCATATATCTTAGACAACACCTTAACTTAGCATTATCAACTGGATAAGCATAACTTTTGTTTCCATTGAGGAAAAAAATTCTATCAGTTGTATTTTGTCCACCCATGTATCTTAGACACCACCTTACCTTAGCATTATTAACAGGATAAGCGTATGCAGAAAAATGATCAGTTTTGGTCTTTTCTCATAGGATGATGAGTAAAGTAAAATCAGAGGTCGATGTATTTAATATGTTTGTTGAGGATGTAGATTTCCTTGATCAAGTAGTCCATAACTTGCAGAAGATTTTTGACAGTGGCTTCTTCCATGTAAGTGTTGTCAAATTAGTTGACTGTTTTCCTTTTTTATTAAATATCTATCATAAAGTACTCTGCTATTTGTCTCACTGTTTCTAAAATACCACAATTGAGTACCTTTAACATGCATTGCAGGAGAAAACGACACCGTGCTATGTTTTAAGTGATCAGAGCTCCGTTTGTATCAGGTACCTCCTACAACATATCTTCCTGCATCTTTCCTTCCCTCCTGTCAGTCAAGAAGATTACGCAGTCCATAGGTTTCTTTGACCTGGTAAATATCATCTCTGCATTCCAGATGTGTAAATGTGTCTTCCATTTATAATTTATTGTTTAGACCAAGAGATTTTGCTTGCATCGAACTACCGTTCACATTCACAGCAAGATAGTTTCATTCACCTCAATTATTTATAATTTTTGATGAGTTGGTTTAATTTGCAAAGACTCAATTTTGCCATTTTACAATTTGCTACAGGATGGTCCTGATCCACAGTTAAAGATTTTTCTAGATTGATTCAGTTTGAAGCCTACAGGTCATCTACAGGTCAGTTAAATGTTGTATATCCTAGATAGTGGATGATATTTATCATTTATTGTTTGTAAATCATCGAAAATACATAGAGAGACCAATAGATTTTGCTTGCATCGAGCTACCGTTCATATCGACAGTAAGATGGTTTCAATCACCAAAATTATTTCTAATTTTTGGTTGGTTGGTTTAATTTGCAAGGACACAGTTTTGCCTTTTCCCAATATGGTACAGGATGTTTTTCGTCCACATTTAAAGATTCTTCCAGATTGTTTCAGTTTCAAACCTACAGGTCATCTAAAGGTCAGTTCAATCTTGCATATCCTAGATAGTGGATGATATGCTCCATTTTGGTGGCTTGGTTTATTTTGCATGGACTCTTCTCATTGAGGTATGCAAGGAGGCCAGCATTGAGTGCTGCCGTGTACCTAGAGACTTGAGTAGGTGTGGCCGCTATGTGCATCATGTGCTTGCCCTTCAATCAGATTGATCTCAAGTTCTGAATTGAACCCTCCCTCAAGAGGCAAGATAGACCTTTTCATTTAGGGTCGTCAACAGTCAAGAGACGATGTTGAGCAAACCAGCCAACTGTGTGCTACGGCCTGCAGTAGCATCTAGGAAAATTGAGCATGATACCTATAGTTGCAGTATACATTAAATAGTATATGTATATATGCATGGATTAGTTCTCCATCTTTGGCCATTACAATGCCATTTTTTGGAATAATGTTACTGTACCCATGCACTGCTTGATTGTATCAGAAAAAAATGATACTAATTGTTAGCATGTTTCAGCTACTAAGGATTCCCATTAGACTAAACCATAGCATTTGAAATATATCAATGTTATTATTTCGTTTGATTAAATCTATATGGACTAATATTAGTTTTTTACACTAGTCCATCAACCCGTGCTCTCGCACGGGACAGAATCTTGAGACATAAGAATTAGTTATTGTCTAATACCACTGGCTAATAAAAATTCTAATATTAAATTGCATGATTTTTCTCTTTGTTCATTTTCTAACATAATAGACACAAAAGTAATATCTTATATCCATCTAGTTGTCACAAACATATCAATTAATCTTTATATTTTTTCATCTATATCCATAGTTTTTCTCCAAATATTCATGGCACCTAAGTTTATCTTTACTATATTTTTGAACTGAAACTCTATGATTAAATATTGTGGTTGTTGTTGTTGCTGATATGTTATGAAGTTACGCATCTTTAAAATGTCTAAATACCTAAACTTAAAAAAATATAAATTATTTGTTAGTATCATTAGTTCTAAGATGTTAAGATAATATTACTTTTATGATTAACGAAACATAACATAAATATTCATCGCTCATGCATGCATATATTTATTTCAAGCACTATTATATTAATACTAATATATGTTTTATATAGTTACTAAAAGAGGCAAAGATGTTGCTAGCTTTTTTTTTTTTTTTTGAAATATTAAGTGATAATTTTATATGCAAATTTAATTGATTATGCAATAATTTTTTTCTTAATAGTAGGTAGGCAATTAGATGTAAATTTAGTTTTTTATCATGTTTTCCATGGTGGGTAATTTAAATAGATTCGTATGTTATTTTGTTTACATGATCAAAGATATGGGTAATTATTTAGAAAATACAATTGACTATTAGTATCATTTCGCTGCACTTTTTTTGTTTTGGGGAGAATTTCTAGGATTGATCTTTCTTTAGCGCAATATATATTTAGTTAAATTCTAATCTTAAGGATTGATAGCCAAATTAATATGAGTTGTCCCTCGTTGTTGTTGCTATGATTTTTAAGGGACAAATTTCCATGTTTGGTTAGCAGTTAAACTAAATATTTGTGCAAATGTGTACATGTTTACTTGATTTACATGATGGAGCATAGCATATGTTTATCGTTTGTATTAAGAGTGTAGAACTTCGCATCTTGGAAAGATATATATCATACTTTACAAATATTGGACTATTTTTCATAAGTTTTCCATGTTATATTAGTATTTGCATGCATATTTGAAAGATATTTTTGTATAATGATAAGTATGGATAACTTCGATTCTTAAGTGTTAATTTAGGAGCATTCTAAACACATAGGAGCTACACTACATTATCTTTTCATAAAGGTAGACATGGATGGTTTATAAAAGATAACAAAGGTGGATTGTTTAGTTATAAATTTAGGTCATTATTTTTATTAATCTTTCACAATGAAAGAGATATATAGTTGATATGATCTCTCATGTGTTAATAGGTTTTACACAATACTCATTTAATTATTTTAGCTATTGTTATTTGCTTATTATGGGGTTGAGTTGCCAATCACTTTGTATAGGTTTCACCTTTTGGGTTGTACCTTCATATATGATTACCATATGTTTTCCCAAAACCTCAACCATATATTTGGCTTGAAAATCAGCATGCTTGCTACATGTACTTACATATATGAATAGCGTTACACAAATTAATATTCGAGTTAGTTTTTTGTATATTTATAATAACATGAGTGAATAATTTATGTTAAGAGAAACTCTAAATGTCGATGGAATAAATGATTTATACAATGTGAACAGGTGCTTGTGACCGAAGGTGAAACTTGCCCCATACGTAGCCTTCTCGAAGGGGCCTAAACGGTTATCATCATTAGCAATTGCTAATGACGGCAATTATCCTAATTGACCACTAATTAATTAATACTAATTAATCCTAACAATTTAGTCTATCATAAAAGTATTTTTGAAAACTTCTTCATAATTATTAGCACTATGTTGTATTGTTGCTAACAGTATAATGTAGGTGGTTAATTAGATAGAAACTTATGGGTTACTTTATATTATTTCTCATAATAATATATTTTACATGAATATTCGAGGTTACTTTTGCATATTTGTACAAACAATAGCAATGATATTAAAATAGAATATTATAATGATTGCATTATCAATATAATATATCAATGATTATATAGTCGATCAAATACTTGGCCCCAAAAAAAGTTAAACAGAACTTTACTCCTATGTATTATTCTATTTGAGAACATTAATCTACCATGCAGAGGCTAAATGGCACCAGAAATAACTTCTACATTCAGAATATAGCTCTGACCTGTATGGAGTCACCATGCTGCATCATCTGATAACAGCTTCATCAGACTTCAATACACCACCTTCAGGCTTCAATACACCGAGGATTGTTAGCCGTAGAATGCTTGTTATCTCGTAGCTGTCGCGGATACAGGACATGGCAAGCGAGCACGATTGTACGTACAGCTCAGTACCCTCATCCATGGTCCATGCGTATTTACGTGGTTCTTGTTGTCATGTCTGGCCATATGAGCTTTTTTGTGCATCTACATTCATGCCGACGAAGGACGGGCAAACGACAAGTTCTAGGTCAGTTGCATCAATGCCTCATCAGCTTGTCAATGATGCTGTGGTAATGGTACATACATATACGCTACCTCCTTGAGATCAGATCCACACCAACAGAAGATCAATTAGATTGCAACTACCCAGGATCGAGAGATCAGGAAACAAAGTGTTCGTACTTCATGCAACTTCTCCATCAATGCTTGCGTTTAATGCCATCTAATGGAAGGAAGAGCAACACAATGTTCTGGCTTCCTTTTTCCAGATTGAAACTCGACGTGATTGCAGGATGCGGCGGCGGTGGCGCTAGTTTTCCAAGCGCATGAGAGAGAGATAAGAGGAAGTACCGGCGACAATAAGTACCTACATACGTAGATTTATTTTTGATGCGTAGGATTTTTTTTTTTTTGAGATTAGATGCGTAGGATATTTTTATTTACGTGAATCACTAAAATAAATTATATTAATTTATCTTAATGGCATACGTAGATTTATTTTTGATAGATGCGTAGGATTTTTTTTTTTTTGAGATTAGATGCGTAGGATTTTTATGTACGTGAATCACTAAAAAATTATATTAATTTATCTTAATGGCAGTGGTGGGTAAATTTAATGTATATTTAGGGGTTATTTTATGGTACTTTTATAATGGCAATTGTGGGTAATTTTTTAGGAAATGTTACGGATCGAATGGCTAAGATTGTTAGAGGTTGATGGATTGACGGCCGGATTTTTCTAATTAATGTGAGAATTTCTAGCATTTATCTTTTTTTCTAGCGCTTAACCTGGTGAGGATTAACGTGGTGCCTTCATTGAAGCCTCCAATTAGTAATAGTAAGATATAAAATTTAGCAGATGAAAACTGTTCTCCCAAAAATAGTACACAGTACATTATTGCTGATTACATATTAATCCTTTAACAAAATAATTGCAGCAATTAGGAAATCCTAATTTTTTTACGAAAATGAATGCACGAATCCAACTTGTGTAAACGAGCGTGACTACGCCAATCTTCGGCCTTCCGACCACCCCCGTACGCTTGCTTCTTCCCGCGCTACGTGAATGTGATGACGGCAGCCCAGGAGCAGGCCCAAAGCACATAGGAGCACGGCCCACACCTACGCAGATTTCGCGCGCAGCGTGGTTCACGTACGACGTGCCAGCATTCCAGCTACGTAGATGTTTCTATTTTTCTTTTCTTTCTTATTATTATCAATCATGTTTCGTTTTTTCTTTGCTTTTTTTTTTCTTTTTTTCATTTATTATTTCTTCCGTGGGTACGTAGATATTATTATCATGTTTCTTCCCTTGTTATTCCGTGGGATGTTCATATCTTTTCTTTTTAAATCTTTTCTTTCTTTGTTTTATTTATTTTTCTTTTTACTTTTCTTTTCTTTTTATGTGGTTTTCTATTCTTTTTAATTTTCTTTCTTTTTATTTTACTGAAATTAATTATTTTATTTTTCAGTTTTTCTTTTCTTCCTTTTTCTTTTTCTTATGTTCTCTTATATCTCTATTTTGTTTCAGTTTCCTTCTTTTTTTTATTTTTCTTTTCTTTTTTAAATTTATTATTTTTACATTAATTACTTTTTGTACTTATGAGATATTACTTTTTGTACTTATGAGATACTTGTGATGTTCACGCAAAATATATGGGTTGTTATATGATTTATTCTTGTTTATTTACACTATATCCCGTCAATTATGGACACTAGTGTAGTGTCGTGAGCTCCTACACGCGCTTATCCATTTATAGTCATTGGGTAGTTAATTTTTTAATGTGTCAAATAACTGCATGTATATGCGTGATAAAGGTGGGAGATGGATGCATGGTGTATATTTTCCTTTTCATTTTTTCATTTTTTTTGTTTTTTCTTACATTCCTTTTTCCTTTATTTTGTCCTTTTTTTTTTTGATGGGATTTCATTATTTTTTAAAATTTCTATTTCTATCTTTGTATTTTATTTTATTTATTTATGGGATGTTTTATGGTGTATCTCGAGAATGTTCACCTATTATACACGTGATGATGTTCGTGGTGTATCTAGAGATGTTAACTTAGTGTATATGGGATGTTCTATGTTGTATCTAGGGATGCTCAATCAGAATACATGTGATGTGTTTCTGGGGATGTTCATTTAGTATACACGTGATGTTCTATGGTGTATCACGGAGATATTCACTTAGCATACATGTGATGTTCTCTACGGTGTACATGAGATGTTCTGTTATTATAGATGTGATGTTCTACGGTGTATTTAAGATCCGCAAAAAATTTGAACTTCTAAATCTTTCTTTTGAATCATGTTCTTGAGTGTTTAGAACTAATGATGACACCACATTTCGAATTTTGGAAGTGCTAGTAATAATGTTAAGTGGAAGAAAGAATAGGAAATAGGAAAAAGAAAAGAAATAAGAAAAGGAATAGAGCTCACGGGCTCACCCTACTCTCCAGCCCAGCCCACCATCCACTCCATCTCCTCCCTCCTCTCCGCCCGGGCCGAGCCAAGGCCAGGCCTAGTAACGAGCCAGGCCGCCCACTCCCTCCCTCATTGACGACCGGGGCCCGGGCGTCGGACCCGTCTTCCCCGCCCCGCGTCGGCACGCCGGCTTGCCACCGCCCGGCGGGGACCTCCATGCCCTCGTCATATACGCAGCAAGGTCAGCGGGAAAGGAGACGAGTACAACAACCGCGCGGACCTCTCCGAATAGTCATTTCGTCCCTCGCCATCATCTTCCCCCTCTTCCTCAACGCCAACAGTGCAAACGCGGCCCATGCCGTCGAGATGTCAGCGCCGACGAGGGGACGAGACGACGAACCGCCTTACTGTGGCTCGAGGTGAACACGGCGAGGTCAGCCGGAGCGCATTTGTGGAGGTCACCGCCGGGGTACTCTTTGGCGCGAGTAAACGAAGATATTTTCTTCCACCGGCACCACCGCCATTGGCGAGCTATAAATAGCCCCGCCCGGGCGAGCAATCCACCTCGCACCTCAAGGTCCGAGCCTCACGCAGCTCTCGAAACGCACCATCTCCCCTCACTTCCTCCTCTTCTCCGCCCCCCTCCATCCAATCCGCTTTTCTCCCAATTTGGGAGTACGATGCAGCCGGCGAACTCCGTTCGAATAGGCAAGGCGAGCTAACTAGGGCTAAAATTGGAGAGCGGTGAGTATCCCGATAGCTACACTCTCGATTCCACCCCTTTCCTCTACTCCTTTCCCTCTGTGATGACAAGACCGTGAGCGCCGCGGGCCGCCAAGCCGCTCGACGGAGCCGCTGCCATGGAGCTAGGCCTCGACCGCCGGTCCAACACCCCTAACCGAGCGCGGGATGGCGCCGCGGACACCGACGAGCCTACGCGGCAAGCCCCGAACGATGTCCGTCCCCTGAGGCCGGATTCCGGCGAGCCTCCGCCGCTGTGCCAAGGTAATGACGAGCAGGCGAATGACGTTGTCCCTCTATTACTCCGTTTCCCCCTCCTTCTCTCTCTGTCCAGTGGGATCGGGTGGGAAATGGCGTCACGCCGTCTGATGGGAAGACGGGAGCGCCGATAGGCGGGACCCACTGGGCCCGCCGCACACACGCCCCTCTCTCCCTCACAAAGGCGGGTGCGCTTAAGAAAATCTTTGGGTACACCCGGTTGGTGCACACAGAGTATCAGAAACCTATTTTCCTAATCTCAGAAAATTCCTAGAAAAATATGTAAATAAACTAGAGGAAATATGGATTTTTATCATATATTTGGTATCAATTAATGAACCATAAAATATAGCTATAAAAATCCAACTTGGTTTATTAACTAGGAAAAATTCCTCTAAAATAAAACTCTATCTATTTATCATGGTGTCACCATAGTGTTCTACCTTCGCTTTTTATGTTATTTGTTGAGTGTGGTTTTAATGGTAAGTTTTGCGTGCGCCGCCCCAATGGAGAGCAGACGAAGATCTCTACCAGGAGCACGAAGACCCGGACTATGACGCGGAGCTTGACGGAGTGAACAATGAAGGCAAGTCCTAATCCCTACCCCTCCACCTTTATAATAATTTGCTATGTTTATATGTGCATGTGATAATGAGTAAGCTTAAGAAATAGATAAGATAATATGGTGTTATAACCTGACCTTAACCAACAAAAGAGGTGGGTGGTGTTAGTCCACAAGGAGGTGGGCTAACACGTTTCGGGAATCATAGAGAGAGATTCCTGCGGAGAGATACTCACCTCCCCAAGGACCGGTTCGTAGGTCAATCTACCTAGTGTGATTATCTGTACAGCCACACGTCGGGATGGGGTGACTTGATCTCACACCCCGTTAGGTTGAAGTATAATTCTTTACCTAGGAGGCCGGAAGCAAGCAACGGTCTATCAGGAGCCGACGTGGGATGCTATGTGATCTTCCGTGGTCTGGTTGGCATGGATGCCGGGTTCGCTTCCACGTTAAGCCCTTGGATTGACGACGTGCGCAAATGATTATGATTATGATTGTGATAACGTAGTGTGCATTGAAGCTACGTGGGTGGGGATGACAACCTCCGTAGTGTGCATTGAAGCTACGTACTGGGTTGTATCTACCGTCGGTACTACGGGATGGTAGCCTCCGTAGTGTGCATTGAAGTTACATACAAGGTTACATCCTCTGTAGTACGTTCCAACCCCTGAGAAGCCGTGGTAGGAATTATATGGATATCTAGGGTAGCACCCATGCGGGTACGGGATCTCAGTAGGACTTCTTCGGCCACTGATCATGGAAGGAGTTGCGCCTACCGTGTGGGGAAATTTGTACACCTCTGCAGAGTTTAAATCTATTCGAATAGCCACGTCCTTGAAATGGGCAAATGCTAGGCTAGTTTACCTATGATTAGATTCATTTATTAATATTGTTTAACCTGAAATGTGAACCTGTGACTTTAATATGACTAACTCGGGAACTAGTGAGAGTAGTTTAAACTCTACTAAGGCCCAACCTATAATATCTATCTATCCAACCATGGTTAGGGCTTGCTGAGTGCGAAAGTACTCACCCATTGTTGACTCACTAATTCGGGCTCCAATGAAGGCTACGACGACGGCGAAGGGCACCGGGGCGATTAGGAGTAGGCGCGACGTCACGACCTTAGGACCGTGATGTTGAAGCCGGGCTTTTCGCCTATGCTGTGGGGTAGTATTATGTTATGATAGGATATATCGTGTAGTGGACTGCTATGTAATAAGATGCCGCTACGCGGCTATGGCGTGGACTATGCCTAGACTTCTAACCTTATAATTCGTGACCCTCAAGTCACAGCTTGTAGGAACCTATGTTTTATTCTTATCAATAAAGTTCGGTGTTTCTTTTTAAATTTGTGTCCACTTCTGTTATTAATTAAACGTATTTGTGCTTGATCCTCGTGCAAATACGAGTAATTAAGGACCCTTGAAATTGGGGTCTTACAAAGTCGAGCTATAACGAGCGAGCTATAACTAGTCGATCCACTAACGAGCCGAGGGGCTCGATATCCAGCCCTATTTGGAGCTGAGAACGCGAGGTGGGCTGGAGCAAGCACGCGGGAACGCACCTGGGCTGGATATACGAACGCGAGATGGGTTGGGAGCTAAAGGGACCTGGGCTGGAGCTCGTGAGGTGGGCTGGGAGCTAAAGGGGGGCCTGGGCCGTGCGACCTGGTCGGACGGGTGCTGGTGTCCGATCAGGTCGGACCCTAGCACGGCCCGCATGAATAGGCTCCTACAAGTTCCCTCCTGCCTTGCTCTATTTTTTTTTTTGAGGTTATCCTGCCTTGCTCTGTTTCGAGAAAGAAGAGTGTACGTAGGACACTACCGTTGCTCGGGCCTACACTGCTTCCTCCAATCTGGGCCTGCGAAACAGAAATATAATTGGGCTTGCCAGTGCTCCTAGTCGTCTCTGGTGGCCCAGTCGCTTCTCTAACTTCTAGCCCAGCAAATCAACATGACCTGCCATGTGGTTGGTTTTACTTGTGTTGTGCAGCATTATGATCTTACTTGTATAGTGCCCGTACGTTGCCACGGTTTTATTTTAAAAAATACACTTAAAAACAATCTGACGATGATTATTTCATGGTTTTTGTGTATGACCATCAAGTGGGATATTTCAGAACACAGGAGAGGTGTTCCTTCAAGGTAACAAAGTTGTTATGTGCCAATATCCCCTTGCTACAGCTGCCACGATGCAGTAGCAGTACAGGGACATCAAAAAGAAGGCGAGCATTAGTTATTCTGAAGATAGTAGGATTTTCAACTCTTCCGTTATTCCTATTATCTTTTCTAGCTGTCATTCTTTTAAAGAAAAGAAAGAAAGCTAAACAAGCATCTCATCCATCTCGTAAGGAGTTGAAGTTCTCATATGCCGATTCAGTCAAAGCTACAAATGGTTTTTTTTCTTAACCAACTTACTTTGTTCAGCAAAATCCAGTTCAGTCTACAAAGGCAGATTTGAGTTTGAAGAACATACAGTTGCTGTCAAAGTTTTCAAACTGGATCAACTTGGCACCCCAAAGAGCTTCCTTAGAGAGTGTGAGACATTGAGGAACACTTTTTTTCGAAACCGGGGCGTTGGGCATCCTAATCTTGTAAGGTCAGTTCCTGCTCAACATTTGATGCATTAGGACAAGAGTTCAAAGCTCTTACTCCTGAATATATGCCAAATGGTAGCCTAGAGAGCTGGCTACCAATTTTAGAACAAGGGATTACTTATTCCGTTATCTAAAGAAATCATCAGGAGAGAGCGACATTGCTTTTAGAACAAGGGATTACTTAATCCATTATCTAAAGAAGAACAACGGATTAGAACACCCTATGGAACTTTGTGCGTAGCTTGAGGCAGGCAGGAAGTGATAGGACGCTACCGTGAGGCAACTAACATGTCTACAACTTTTGCTAGATTACAACATAGCACAAAGTTTTTCGACCATCAGCAACGGGCGACACGAACAAGTGGGGTCTAAGCATCTACTTGCAGGAACCCGGCCTCGCCCATGATGCCTTGCTGGAAAATAAGCGTCCACGGCTTTCCGCTTGGCCGGCGACAAAGGCAACGCATACAAAAAGCCTCCTAGTAAACTTGTCTGGTGCTAGGTTGTGTGTCGCGATTCCGAGTATCTTCATGAGCACTTTCCTTGCCATTGCCTGCTGCTCAGGTTTTGAAATAACGCTAGATGCAAATGAAAGGCTTCAGCAGTGCAGGCAGTCCGCACTCGTCAGGAGATGCCTAGCTACGAGGGTCCAGCGACCAGCGCGTCTTCCTGCAGTTGAATTACCGAGCCGGCGTGCTGCTGCCCTGGCCATCGGCCCCGGCGAATTGGCAGCGCCAAGTCTGTTTGTCCTTGCGTTTTTTTGTCACGTTACCAGTTTATTATTACACAGCGCGTCGCTTCAGAGCAAGTACTATGGGTGGCGTAGAGCCGGCTGAGAGCTTACGTGGAGGAAGAGAGAGAACGAGGCCGGCGGAGAGCCAAGCGCCCGCTCAAGCCGGCTGAGAAGCCTTTCATGCAATGCTATTGGCTGAGATAGCGGGGCCCACCACCACTGCCGCTTGCTTCCCAGCCGGCACTCGACGCACACTCGACGCAGCTATAATACTTGCTCTCAGGCCCAGCTGACAGCAACCCACCTATGATCATATTGCTTTGCCAGTCCGTGAAAAATGTACATCCATTATTGCCGCAATGGCGCCCAGTATGATATAAAGAAAAACAACTTTACCAAAAGTCGGCGAAGGCAAACACCTTTACCGTGATTGCATCTTCACAAGCATGGAAGACAAGACACAAGAGGTCCTAAAAAGACGCGTTTGCTGGAGCCATGATCGAATTTACATCCTTCCGCTGCGTGCAGCCAGCATGAATAAAAGTGAAACCAAAAAGTGCTATAGTACCCGTCAAATTAAATCCTTTAACGAATAAATAGAACATTAAATATAGGTAAACAAAAAAATTAATTGCACAATTTGACTGAAAAGTGCCAGACGAATCTTTTGAGCCTAGTTAGTTTATGGTTGGACAATAATTAACAAATACAAACGAAAAGTGCTACAGTAGCCGAACCCAAAATATTTCACCAACTAAACACCCCCTGAATCACTGTTAGCAAGCAGGAAAGACCCCGTGAGCGGAGTCAGTTGTCGTCGTCACGTCAGTGGAGGCTAGCTTCTCTGATGTACTACTGTGCTCGTGGCTATCAAACTTTGTTCAAAAATATTGATATGACATTCAGATGTCTATTGTAGACCTGTACATATAGCTTTAAACGATAGTATTATAAACTATAAAATTATTGCCTTCAATTATTGCCTAGGAGGACAAGCATGATCTAGACGGACCTCTAATTATTGCCTTCCAGTCAAGCGCTGTCCCATCGGAATTGGCATCCCCTGCCAAATTGCACTGTTGTGCTGGCCGGAAGCACAACTTTTCATATGCACCAATGGCTTTTATGGTGTTCTCAAGGAGCAGCTCTATTCTCTGACGTGGATGAGCTCGCACAGTTTGCCATGATGCGGATAAGAGAGAAGCAGTGAAGTACAAAGCTCGTCTCTAGCGATGAACACGTTGCTGAGCTCGCACAGTTTGCCATGAAATGTTAGTCTCTGCCTTTCGAACCCACATTCATTAGCTGTACAGCTAGCAAAGTTTTTACTATTTCATTCTTACAGGTCAGTTGGCGGTTTACATGGTGCTGTTGAAGACACCCTAAGGTGAATGGTGCACCTCTCTCTCTGCTACAGTAGCGAGGCTTAAAAGGGGGCGGTTTCAGCTGCGACTGGCGGTGCCGGTGGAGACGGCGGTCTCCTTCGCCCCCGATGTCCGATGCGGCATCGCGGGGTGGGGGAGACCGTCAGACTCCGTCCGACGAGGTAGTCTAGGTCCTAGGTCTAGGTTTTCGTGTCCGGGTGGCCGTGGTGAGGCGGTGGCGCCGCTGCCGCCGTGGAGTAAGTCTCTCCGGCCCCGTTCCCGTCTTGGCGGCGCTCGCTCCGGCGTCGGCAAGGGGCCTGTGAGGGTGGGGTTCACTCGTTCTGGCGCGTCGCCGCCCGAGTGCCATGCCCGGGGTTTCCTTGTAAGAGTCCGGCGCCTCCGGTTCCTTGTTCGTGTCGTGAGCCGCCGCGCGGCGGGAGCTGATGGCGTGTTTCATAAGGGTGTGTTTGGTTGAGCTGTGGCTTTGCAAAAGCGGCTGTGGGCTGTGACTTTTGTGAAAAGTAGCTTTAGAAAAGTAGCACGTGAAGAAGCCAAAAAGCCTCTTTGGTTTGTGAGCCGTGGCTTCTCAAACACTAGTCTCATTGACGTCGCGGGACCCACTTGCCACCCATTCCTCTTTCTCCCCGCTGAGGACGACAGCGCACGGGAGGGATGGAGCTACGCCGGAGCCATGGCCGCCGCCGAGCCGTGGAAGGAGCGAGAGGCGGGCAGGGCTGCCGGGGAAGGGACATGGAGGGCCGAGCCGCGGCTGGGGATGGACACGCGGAGGGGGTGGAGCTGCGCGCCGCGAGCCGCCGGAGAGACGTGGCCCGGTCTCCGGCCCGCGTGCTGGCCGCCGGGGCTCCCGGCGCCGCGCCCGAGGTAGCGGGCGGCGGAGCTCCGTCGTGCGCGCCATAATACCCGGGCGCGCGCCCGGGAGGTTCGCGGGACGGGAGGAGAGGGCATGGCGGAGATTTTGGATGACCGATGGAGACGCCGAGGGGAATATGGGGATGAGATTGCCGCCGCCGGGATGGGGCGGGTCTCTCCGTGCCCGCCGACCAGGCTCCCGTGCTCGCCGGCCGGGCTCCCCCCTCGCCAGCAGGCTGCTTTCGCCGGCAGAGCTCCGCCGGGAGAAGTGGCCGCCATGGCCGCGGGGATGAATCCCACACGGTGCGTGGGGATCGCCGTCGGGCGCACCGGCCTAGGCTCTCGTCACGGGGAGGGAGCGCCGGAGAGGGGCAGACGGCTTGGGGGCGGGCTCGCCACCGACGCCGGGAGGACGGGCGATGGAGGTTGGGGACGGGCGGACGGGGAATAGAAGAAAGAAAAACGAATCGTTACGTGTGTAACCAGTGGCAGGTGGGTAATTTTTGGACCAAAAGCAGCTGAAAGCAGGGGGAGAGGTGCTTTTGGCTTTGAGGAAATTTGCACTGGATCAAAAGCTGCTTTTGGCTTTGGCTTTTGGTGGCAGCTCCCCTTTGGTTGGGCTTTTTTGGCTTTTGGGGGCAAAAGCCACGCCTAAAAAGCCCAACCAAACACACCCTAAAGAAGGTCGGAGACAACTATGGGTTCCAAGGGAGGTCCGGAGGTTGGATGGGGCTCGGCTTCTCCGCGGGGCGGCGGGCGCCGCCGTGACGGCGAGCTTGCATCCAAGGTCGGCGGAGCTCGGGTGTGGCCCCGACCGATGGGCGTTCTACAACTTCAGGTAAACTGCGAGTACTGGCGCCTCACGGCGGTCCACTTCACTGGTGTGCGATGGAGCTCCTTCCGGCTTCGGGTTCAGCGGCAGCGGCAGTAGTCGGCGTCCTCCGGCGACGATTTCTGCAGGCTTTCGCTAGAAGAGGAATCAAGGATCAGTTCGTAAATTTCGTTTTCTTTGAGGTCCTTGCTGCTAGTACGGCTGGAATGCTGTACTCCGTATCTTTCTCCAACGTATCTGTATTCCTACAGTCTTTGTACGCTTTCCTTACTGCTTAATACAGATATGTTTGTTCAAAAAAAAAAAAAAGGACCTGTTTCTCAAAGACCGGTGCCCAATGGGAACGCCTGACCAGTTTTCACTGTGCTCTGTATAAACGTCACGGAAGAAACCCTGGATCATCTCTTCTTCCGTTGTTCTTTGGCTAGTAGCTGCTTGAACATTGTAAACTTCCGCCTAACTGAGGATTGCTTACATTTTCATCTCAAAAAGCAGTTTAGCTTGGCTGCCATTCTTCATGGATATTCTTATTCCGCCGTGTTTATAAGTGTTCTGTTTAGAAAGAAATGACTTCATCTTCAAATCAATCCAGCCAGACTCATGATGAAGGTGCAAGTATGGGTTCTTCAAGGAAATTTGTTTGTTGCTACACACTGCCTTTTAGTCAGGTAGATAAAAAGTCTTTTGTTACCAGTTTTTATTTCGTTGTCTTCTTTTTTGTCCTATCCATTCTTTGGCTTCTTTCTTGTAGTTTGGACCTGTTTCATTATATACTCCCTTCTTCGCAAAATAAGTGTACTTTTAAAATCGAGAGACAAATAATAGTACCATTATAAAATTATATATATACCCCTACCTATAAAAGGTAGGGCAACATATAATAATTGCACATTGGCAAAAGACAAAGTTCCAAAAGGTACTAGTTCTAAAAGGGTACATTTATTGTTGAAAATTTTTGAATACTAGAAATTTACTTATTTGGAGACTGAGGGGTATGGTTTATTAGCATTAACCAATATGTACTTTAATTAGTTGCCCCTCCTCTTTCCTTATAAAAATGCACATGTGCGTGCATCGAGGTCTATGTTGTACCCGTTGGGACGACGAGCATGGTGATCGCCATGGAGGTGCTCTCTGCGGCGGGCCTAGAGGCAAGAATTCTGGGAGTTTCCCATTTTGCGGTGCCTCCAAGGACCAAGGGCGGTGTGCTTCAAAGTATACCCAGGAATCACGAAAAGTTTTAAATGGTACTGTTTGCAAGCGATAACGTGTCATCATTTTGGGGAGCTCGATGTCAAATGTTGGCGGTCGTTATCGACCATTTTATACCGCCAATTTATGTCCAAATCCGGGAAACAAGCATACTTATGACACATATACATATGCTATGACCTAGTTCCACTTGTTTCTCGAGAAAACATGTTTTGCAGGACAAACGCCGGAAACAAGTAGAAATGCACGAAGTAAAGAACAAAACCCAAAGCTGAACACACATTTCAGAAATGCGCAATCAAAGGGGAATAGAGAAAGCCCAACTCATAGATGGAACGGACCAAAGCACCCCCTGGGTCAACGATCAGGACCAGCCCACAAGCCCACACGCCAAAGGCGGTCACGAACGGAGCGGAGGCTTAAAGGCGGCCGGACCCATGGTCCGGCCGGACTCCCACCGAGGCGGTTCGTGCCCAAATTTAGCAGGCTGCCTCCCACCGACGTTGCAATGGCGGTTTCGTGGGTGCTTCGGTGATTAGTTTATTCAAACCACCTATAGGAGGTCGGTTTGGGTCTTTCCATGTGGGGAGGGTCATCTTCCAAAGAGCCCCCCCTCTCCTTCACCTATAAAAGGAGATGCTCTCTCCCTCATTTAAGCACACACCACATAAGAGCCTCTCCCTCCACTTGTATCTTTTACTTTTTGGTTAGTATTAGGAGTTTGGCAAAGATGTAATAGAAGATCAAGATCAACTTGGAGATACTTGGTATGATTAATTCATTGTTCTTCATGTCATGTTCTTCATCTTGTTCTTGTTCTTATTTATCAATATAGCTATGCTTATGAACTAGAGTATAGTTCCTATGATATAATCTTAGCATATGAACTAGTATATAGTTTTCATGTTATGATCATATCATATAGAACTTTATGCTAAATGTATTATACATACATGTTTAGACCAAATCCAAGATGAGATGCTGAGTTCTACTTTAAGTTAGTCTTGGTTGCTTGTCGGTTTGCGGGTTCGTCGTCTGTCCCCGTGGCGGATGCTCTAGTAGAGGACTCCTGATGAAGACGGATGTTCCTGTACGACGCTATAGCAGTAGTCGATAGCGTAGACGTGGTGTCTAGGCTATGGGCTGCCTTCGTTTGCTGTCTAGGCCACGGTAGTGAGGTAGGAAATAGGTGGTGACAGCCCTGTTCGTCCCCCGTACTCCTCCACGTCCGTCTAGAGAGTGGAGCTGGAGGCCGGCATCACCTGGCAGACCAGGTGCGATCCGGTGCCCGAAGTAAGCCAATAGTGACCAAGGTTATCTTAACTAGAATCTCTAATGGTACAAAGCATGTATGTATATCTGCTCCCTTAACATAGCTATTCAGGATATGCCTGCTCCAGTTTAGGATATTCTTTTATTCTTTATCCATGAGACTGCTCGAGTGTGTGTGTCAAGTTATCCTTACTTATCCTGGTTAATCCCTGTTATGAACTTTGGTCTATCATACAGTCATGTTATCTTTCCCATCTTCCTGTTAGAGACTTTTATACCATGCCTTCCCTGTGGAAATACGATACCCTGAATACTTCCGGGTGAGAGCTACAATGGCATTTCCGTGCGCTTGCGGAACTCTTTTCTTTTGCGTTAAGAAACGCCAACATCAAACAAAGCGGGACTGCATCCATGTGAACATATAGTGACACCACCATTTTCTGTCGGGGACCTCCGCAGCGAAGGCCGTTTTCCTCGCCAACATCACAATGGGGAGATGACTTGACGGCGTCGCGAGTACCTACCCCTTTATTTTCTCTTAGAATCCGTCTATATGCACTGATTTATCGAGCTGCTCACATGGCATATATAGCCAAATCTCCTGTCCTTTTCACCCCAAATTTCCAGTTTTTGTCGTGTGTTGAGCATGATCGGGCATTTCTTTCCCATCTTCGATGCGCTTTAGTATCCTCGTCCCAATAATTGGTGTTCATCCGGTCATCCGATCCTACCATAATAAAAATTCACCATGTCAACAAAAAATATTCAGATGGTGTATTTACCAAGACAACAAAGAAACACGGATATTTGCAAATAAATTCTTAGAGGGGGCATCTTAGACGTCACATGTAAAAATGGACATCCTATAAGACCCACCTAAGCAAGGGATCAGCCCATTTATATAGTAGGATTAAGTCTATTTTGACCCCCAACTATGATTAGTAAAAGGTTTTAATTATCATTGATCATAATATGATCCATTATAATTTTATAATTATCATTAATAAAAAAATTTCAATAGTATGAACTAGGATAATATCATACGTGGCTCGAACCATGCACCGGCAGTGATACAATAACTTTGCCGGTTAAAGATAAGAACCGGCAATGATATTCTAATGCTAGGTCGTGGATTGACCCAGCATCGCCAAAATAATATCACTATAATGTCATTTGCGGGACTATCACCCGCCAACATATCGGTTGCAGTTCTATACTTTAGAGTTTTAAATTTGTCCAAAAAATAACATTCTACAAAAAAAGTGAGACATTATTGAGGAAGCTAATCACAGGTGCATGCATGCAAATGATAACAACCAATAAATACATGAGATAAGAATGAATTTCTAGCAACTTTACGATAGATTTGCAAAGATTATAAAAGACCATGCTATCCCCACATTAAAACTGTTGAACCTTAATTACTCTCCAGTTACCAAGAAGTTTAATTAAATTATGTTGTTTCAAGTATCCAATAACAGCCTAGGAGAGAGATGTTATGTTAAATGTAACCAAGACCTTGAGAGATATTAGTATGGATCCGTGGACCACTCACCTCCGAAATTGATTCTTTTAGAGACAAATTTTTAGCCTAGAAATTGACTCTTTTAGGGACGAGAGGGATTACAAAAGGAAAGGAGTCGACGATATATGTTTCTCTGTTGCTACATACTGCCTTTTAGTCGTGTGGATAAAAAGTCTTTTTGTTATCAGTTTTTATTTCGTTATCTTCTTTTTTGCCTATTGAACTTTGCTTTTTTGCTGTCCCCATCCTTTCTTTGGCTTGTTTCTTGTAGTTTGGACCTGTTTCATTATATACTCCCTTCCTCGCAAAATAAGTGTACTTTTTAAAATCGAGACAAATAATAGTACCATTATAAAATTACACATATACCCCTACCTATAAAATGGTAGGGCAACATGTAATAATTGCACATTGGCAAAAGACAAAGTGGCAAAAGGTACTAGTTCTAAAAGGGTACATTTATTGTTGGAAACTTTTTGAATACTAGAAATTTACTTATTTGGATATTGAGCGGGTATGTTTTATTAGTATTAACCAATACCTAGGTTTTTCTACCGGTAGAAAAAAATATCGGCACTTGCCGATAAATGCGATATTTCGGAAATTTCGGAAATATCGGGTCAAATTAAACAAATTCAAAATGCATTTTGAAAAATTTGGCATCATCTCACTAGAAAAACTCCCAAATCCATCTTCCATCACAAATTTATATAACATGAATGAAACAACACAATATATCACATCGTTGTGCACCGATAATACAACGGGCTCACGATTGGGCAACTTGCACAAATATTCATGTATCATCGAATGTGTTAGTGAGAAAATTAAATAGATTTGAAAAAATATAAATCTTTATTAAGACTAGAGAATATGCAAATTTTCGGATAGTTTGGTGTAATTTTTGAGTGAAATTTGAATTTAGCGAAAATTTTTGACCCGATATAAAAAATTTTCGGACCTCGAAAAATGCGATATATCGGAAATTTCGGCGATATTTCGCGAAAAAAAATTCACGAACCAATACAGACTTTAATTAGTTGCCCCTCCACTTTCCTTATAAAAATGCACATGTGCGTGCATTGATGTCTATGCTCTACCCGTTGGACGACGAGCTCAAGAAGTCTGGGAGTTTCCCATTGCGCAGTGCCTCCAAGGACCAAGGGTGTGCCTCAAAGTATACCCCGGAATCACGAAAAGCCAGGAATGGTATTGTTTGCAAGAAGTAACGTGTCATCATTTTTCTGAAATTTGGGGAGCTCGATGTCAAACAAAGTGGGACTGCATCCATGTGAACATATAGTGACACCACCATTTTTCTGTCGGGAGGGGCATTTCAGGTTCACCTTCGCTTAGCTTTTTATTCCTCCTCTTCACGCTTACAACCCCACTTGTCTATTAAATGTTTCTCTTTTCAATTTTCTCCCTTTTATCTCTCCCTTTCCTATCTGAAATATATATTCTACTGATGAATCGGTCACACATGTTAAAGATAAGGAGAGGTGCACTTAACATATGGGCCAGTCTACGGTCAATGTACAGTCACTATGGTAGTTCACTGCATGGAGCAGTTTGGGTCAGTTGAGACCTGAAACCAAGTTTTTTGACTTAAAAATAGCACTTGTAGAGTATAAAGACCTAATGGCACCTCTCGCTAAGTAAAAAGTACCCCACTATATTTATAAGCTTGCTAGCAGTGCAATAATCATTTGCAAGTACACTAGCCATGGCACAAGCAGTGTGGTTTCTCCTCCTTGCAGCCACCGTGACAACCCATCTGGTTCCGGTGGTCGCGACAGCCAGGGCTGAGAAGACGGTGGCGGCTCCATCGCCGCTGCCAACGAGTCCACGGCCAGACTGCCCTGACAGGTGAGGTGAGGTAATTATTCCCTACCCATATGGCATCGGTGAGCAGTGTTCCTGGCAGGGCAAATACAACCTCACTTGCAACCAC